>PVJD01011260.1:7887-47524 GCA_004026545.1 Mormoops blainvillei | reverse complement strand
TAAAACTCTAGTAAAATTTCAATCTCCACTCATTGATCTAGAATATATACACAAGCTGACCTTGACAAGAAATATTATGGACTAGGACCTTTTCTGATATATCTTATCTCCTAGAGCTGAGCCCATAAAGGATGTTTTTTCCTCCAGGTTTGCTGCCTCCCAAGAAGAGCAGGTGATCACAAGCTATTCATCTTTATTTCCAAAGCACTCTGGGAGATCAGAAGAGATGAGAATTGATTAATGTTCTCTATGAAAAGTTCAATAACTGTTTAATCACAGCTTGGAAATAAAGCAATGCTTCTGATCTTTTACAAATTAATTTAACGTTGCATTAAAAATAAAATAGGCTGTAAATTGTGCTGTGCAGGGATAATCAATGGCTCATTATCTTTGCTTCTAGTGAAATGCACTGCTTCTTTTAAAGCCATTAATGGGCAATACTGGGCAGTACACAGCTGCAAATGTGTTGAAGTGCTATTGATCCTACATCTATAAAACTAATCTCATCTGGGAAGAATTTATGAGCAATAATAATGCAAAATGTTCTGCAGTCCATGCTAAAGAAATAAAAAAGAAAATTCATGTGCATAAGACAAGATTATAACATCACTAGGGAGAAACAATTTCTGAGCCCTATTTTGCTGCCAGCATATCATGACACTTAATCACTGTTAAGTATACATCTAATAAAAAGAGATCGTCAATGGCGACCAATGAAATGTTAACAGAATATTTCCACATAACCAAACCATTATGACAATTCTGTAATTTGGATTGATATTACCACTTTTCCTTAGACATTACAAGAACATTAGGCACAAATTATCAGTAAGGTTACTTATATATTATTTCTTGTTTTTTGACTTAATGCTGACAAATATTTTGCTACTGAAATAGAAACATTAAGAGATAGTTTTTATTATCCAACTTTGTAAAATATATGTGTTGTCTATGTGTCCAACTGCCTGTAAGATATGCTGCCCTTTGATGTCTGCTAAGCTCCACAAATCCAACATGCCCAAAAAATCATTGGCTAGCTCCTGGGAAGGTAGGGTAGGAGCAGAGCCTTGCAAACTAGTTTATTCGGAAAGCCAGAGGTTAGGAAAAAGACAGAACTTGGCCTTGCAGCTTCTTAAGGGGGAAAATGGAGAACTCCCCACAAATGGAAAAGAAGGCTGGAAAATGGAAATCGAACAACTCTAACATGTATCAGATTTTTATGTTCTACTTTATTTTTATTGCTGCAAAATAGAAGTAAGAATTAAATTATTTTCAGGCATCAGCAAGGACTATCTTACAGAGAAACTAAGTAACCACTAAAATGTGTCATAACAAAGGGGTCACATTTTGTTGAAAGCTGCCAAGCTAGTTCATTTCCATGCTTTTATGGAACATCACCACATTGAGCTGAGTTCTGAAATGCAAATATTTAATATCCTTCCCTTAGAAATAACAATAACAGATAATATAAATGTGTAGAAATTGCCAAAATGTGTTGTCTCTTTGAGAACTGTATCTCAACATTTCCAACAACTAGCCATATTGCACCTTCAGGGTTTAGGAAGGCTGCCCTGAACAAGGGCAGCCTTCTGACTAAGAAGCCTGCAGAGAGAAAAAACACAATTTGATTTCTCCTCCCAGTGTTTCAAGGCTAATGTAACATGGCTGATGAAGGTCCCGGGCCAAGAGTTCAAGCTGGGTAACAACTTCGAGTGACAACACATCTACAATTTCTCAAACTTTAATGTGAATAAAAAGTACTCACAAATCCTGTTTTCAAAATGTAGGTGTGCATGAAAAAATGTTCAGTATCATGACTGAATCATTAAGGAAATGCAAGTAAAAACCACAATGAAGTACCACTTCATGTCCACTTGGATAACTAAAATTAAAAAACAGACAACATCAAGTGTTGACAGGGATGTAGAGAATTGAATTGTAAAATGGTGCAGCCACTTTGGAAAATGTGGTAGTTCTTCAAAATGTCAAATGCAGAGTTACCATGGTACCACGCAATTCCATGCCTAGCTATAAGCCTGTATTACTCTGCAAAGGTTGCCATAACAAAAAGCCACAGCCTAGGCGGCTTAAGAACAGAATTTATTCTCTCGCAGTTCTGGCAGTGCTGGTTTCTCCTGAGATATCTCTCCTTGGCCAACTTCTTGCTGCCTCTTTTCTCCCTTGTCCCTCCATGCATGCATGCCCCTGGTGTCTTTCTGTGTGTTCTAATCTACTTTTTTAATAATGACAACTAGTTGGATTGGATTAGGCCCACCCTGATGGCTCACTTTAATGTAATCGCCTTTTTAAAGGACCGATCTACAAGTACAGTCCCATTCTGAAGTACTAAATAGGGGGTGGGTGGGGGGTTAAGATTTCACCACATGAATTTGGGTGGCAGGGGAGTCACAAATCAGCCCATAACAATATCCAAGTGAATTGAAAACATATATCCACACAAAGCCTGTACATGAATGTTCATAGCAGCATTACTCACAATGGCCGAAAGTGGAAGCAAACCAAATGTTCATCAGCTGACGAGTAGATAAACAGAGTATGCCATATCTATGCAAGGGTTACTATTGAGCAATAAATAGGAATGAAGTACAAATTTATGCTACAACAGGGATGAACTTTAAACATTATGCTAAGTGAAGAAGCCAGTCACAAAAGACCACGTATTATATTATCCCATATACATGAAATATTCAGAATAGGCAAATTCATAGACATAGGAGCTGGGAGGAAACGGGTACGGGGAGTGACTGCAAATGGCTCAGAGTTTCTTTTTAGGGTGATAAAAATGTTCTGCAATTATTTACTAGTCATGGTTGCACAACTTTGTTATTATACTGAAAACCATTATATTGTATACTTTTAAAAGGGTGAACTTTATGGTATGCAAATTATATTTTAATAAATGTGTTATTTTAATTAAAAACCGCAATTATATTTTGAGCCTGAATTCCAGAGGTTCTGATCAGAATATTTAGAGAGGGTCCAGAAATCTGCATTTTTAACAAGTGTTTCCATGCCATCAAAGATTCTGTTGAGTTTTGGGAAATAATAAGCTAAAAGCTTCTGGAGGCTTCTCTGAATGAGAGACCAGGAAGTGTATTAAGAAGCTAACAATAGAACCTATAGACAAAGTTTTTTAGTCTTAGAGTGTTAACAGTCACCTTGGGGTGTGAAAGGAGCTCACACCGAGTAGAGAAAGAGCCAAGGTTTGCAAACTTGCACTGGAGAAGGTAGAAAGAGAGAAGCTACAGCACACAACATGGTGACACAGATGGCCTTTTGGACCCTGGATATTCTGGGAAGATGAAGCTCTAAATCAGAGAAAGTCAACTCAAGTATTCATTCACTGAGAACTTATGTATAAAACCAAACACATACAGGATAAACAGCATAGCGTTTTGCACTGGGAAAGAATATGGCCTCTTCTTTCCCATTTTCAACTCTTATACAATTGAAGATGAAACAAAAATTACCACAGTCGAGAAATAGCAGGAAAAATACTTTAGGATAGAAAGATGGATCAGGGTTTTGTTAACCATTACTGGTTAAAAGAATTTTACAGGCTTGGGGGTTAGGGTTAAGGTTAAACATAAGACACAGGATGCAAAGCTCTGTTCTTTCCTCTCCATAAAGATTGCAAAGATATAAGGTCTGGGTAATTCTAAAAAAGTAATGATCAAGTTTCTTCCCAACACATGTGCTTGATGCAAAGCTAATGAGAGATTGGTCAAATTATACAATTTTTAAATATTATTAGAAGAGAAGCAGGCAAACAGGACCAATGAAGTCAATTCATGGAAGATTTTTCATGATTCTCAGACAAAATAATTAAAATTGTAGAAAGTGTGATGGCCAACCTCCAGGAGGGCTCTCAGATAGCCTACTGATAGTCACACTGCTACCTCATCCGTTCCCACATTGAGAGATGAATACAGCAGAAGTGATATAGTATATCACTTCCAAAGTCAAATTGTAAAAGACACCATAGCTTCCAGATTTGTCACCCGTTCTCTCTTGTATCGCAGCCCTGGGGTAAGCCAGCTGCCATGTCATGAGTAACTCTAAGGAGGCTCATGTGGCAAGGAACTGGGATCTCTTGCTAACAGAAATCTTGGGAGATTTTCCTGCCTCAGATAAGTCCTCAGATGACTGCAGCCCCTGTCAACAGCGTGAATGCAACTTCATGACACATCCTGAGGCATGATCACTCAACTAAGTCACTCTCCATTTCCTGACTCTCAGAAACTGTGTGAGATAAATATTACCCCCTGCTAAGTTTTGAGGTAATTAAGTTTTGGGATTGTTTTACATAACAATCAGTAACTTACAGTAAGCTAATACTGTTTTTTATACTGCATTGCTTTTAATCAATTGTACCTAGTACCTACTGTCCGCTAAAATGATAACAAAATATATAAACAAGTCACTAATGGTATTAATATACAAGTCAGAAACCATTATCCATGGAAATGGGGAATAACATGGTGGGAAGAGGTTTGCAGTCAAAGAGACCTGTACTCATTTCAGGCTCCACCACTTTCCTGGCGAGCAACCTTGGGCAAGTTCCTTAAATTCTCCTAAAATTCAGTTGGGAACAATGCCTTCCTCATGAGGCTTTTAGAAATTTTAAATAAAAATCATGTATGTGAAGTACTCAATGTATAAAATGTATTTAACAAGTTGATTTCTCCCCGATCCTTTTTGTTAGCTTATTGCAATTTTGATCATAAGTGACAGTATAATAGTTATATTTCCTTCTAGCTAAAGTGTCTCAATTCATATAACATGAAATAAAATAAATTAACCTTTTTTAACATTTATGGATAAAAAACTTGACTTGTAACTACACCATTTGAATTTGATGAGACTAACTAGACCCTACAACTTACTTGGAATATATAATCATTTATTAACCATATACGTGTGGCAGAAATAAATAACATCATTAAAATTACCTCCCTAGAATATCAACTCCCTTTCCTATCTCCATCTTCAGAGATAACCCAATTTTGTGTGTGTCTTTTCCACTTTATAAATTTTTTTATTTCAATTGCAGTTTGCATTCACTATTATCCTGTATTAGTTTCAGGTGTACAGGATAGTGGGTAGACAACCGTCTAGATGACCAAGTTTGAAGTGACATTATATCCCCTATGCTGAAGGGCAGGCAGCACCTTTGGGTGCATTCAAGGTGTTATATCCTGATTCCATAATTAAGAAGCCTTGCCCTTTCCTCTGCAGAGGAGGAAAGAGCAAAATTTAGTAGACATTTAGAAAGTCATAATAAAGTCACACCTGAACCAAAGAGCAAAAACTTTCTTCTTTAGGGAAATGTTTTTGGAAAAACATGCAGAGCATGTTTCTTGGGTTGTAAAACTCCAGAGAGCCTCATTAGAATGAAGAAAGAAAGATAGGTGGTCAACCTTCCAGTTTCCTGCCACAAAAGAAGATTCCCGATGGAAATTCTCTGGATAGTTAGTTTCCTCCCACCCACCCACACTGTCTGCCCTTCCATATGTATGCATAAGATACTGTCTAATCCAACCAGAGTGAGAGACAGGTGCCATCTGCCTCATCCAGCTTGGTGACTCACCTTGTGACACATCTAACACTGCCTAGATGATGAAGATTCCAATGGCACAACAGGACTCAAGCTTATTAACAGCCCATCTGCTCAGCCAGACATTCACCTCAACTGGATGAGAAAACAGGATGGAAAAGGCCTAGCAAAGCAGACCCATGTGCTATTCAGAGGACTGCTTTTAAAGTATTGTTGGTAGTTTAACTGATTAAGATGATATATGCTGTCTTGAAATTAGAGTTCAGAAACTAATATAAATAATCTTCTCAATCTTAAATTTTTCTATAAACCATAAACTTGTGAAATACGCAATACTTGCATCCTCCCTCGAATCTTTGATCAAATATGAGCTCCTCACTGTAGCTTTCTCAGACCACCACCCTATTTAAAATTGTAGGCCCCTGAATACCCTACATATCTTCCTTCCTTCATTTTACTCCATAATATGGATCATCATACAGCATACCATCTAATTTGTCATTAGGCTTTGTTTAATGTTTAGTTCCCTCCAACAGAATGTAAAATTCATAAAGATTCAGTATCCAACACAGCAACTAATGCATAATAATAGATGCTTACCAAATATTTGTGGAATACGAATATTTCGTTCTCTAATCTTCATGTACAAACGGTGTCTTAGTTTGTCTTTACCTCCTAACTCCACTGCCTTCTCTTTACTCATAATAGAACTATCCCAGCACTAAGCACAGAGTTAAAGCGCAATAAATATTAAGAATATTGAACAATTGATTAATCATTGATTTCACTAGAGAGATATGAGAGAATGGGGGAAAAGGAGAAAAATCAATCACCTGGGTTAAAATATCATGACATTTGTTAATTCATCTGTCCACTGGACATTTATTAAAAGCCTTCTATGCTGTCTTTGCTTTCACAAATAGCTTTGCCACAGTGAAAGATTGAACAGTGAAAATATCTACATTCAACATAGTTAATTTAGTATGCTGTTGGAATTTGTGATTTTACTTGAAACAGTTTTCCTAAAGCAATAAAATATAAACTTAAACATATAATGAGCTGTCTAAGAGTCTGGCACAATTATATATCCTATTCTCTTAAATCAGTTACCCAGCAAGTGGCAGATAACCCTTCTGTTTTACAGAAGGAGTTTTCAGGACTTTATTTGAAATGCAAAAATAGTTTAAAAGTTTGATAGTGTGGAACGGGGTAGTTGCTTATATAAGGAAAAGAAAAATAAGGTAAAATTTTAGCTTAGCTTTAAAATTGGACCCAGAAAGGGCAGGTAGAGGATTCGATAACAAGGGGAGAAGGGTCACTGGGACCCTGTTATTGATGGGGCTTAGACTCTCCGTGAAATACTACAGACATATGGACCTTCCGAGGTCTCTCATTACATCATTTAGGAAATTTCTCTGTTAGTGCATAAATGGTCTATCATTAACTAGCAAGGACTAGCCCAGATTGTAGAGGGTGCCTAACTCGGTTAGTGGGCAGTGCTTTAAGCACCAGAGGAATCTGGTTCACAGAGTGAAAGTGGAAGACTTTTAAAGTGCTCTCATGACCAAACATAAGTAGCACGCGTGCTCCTTGAAGTTAAAAATTTCTCACAGCTACAAGAATTATTTTATTTGTTTATTTAACAAACATTAGTTTTACAAACATTAGTTTGAGCACCTGTTCCACTATTCCCCAAGAATATAGTGGTGATGAGTGAGGCAATGAAGGTTCCCGACTTCAGAGAGCTGACATTTGAGATTATGGAGAGACTGAAACTAATAATAATAATAATAAATAATTAGAAATTAAAATATCCATAGATTGTGATAAGTTCTGAAAAAGAATCAGATAGAGGGATAACAAAGAGAACAGCTGAGAGAGGCCACTTTGGGGAGGGCTCTGAAGAGCTGACATTGAAGTTGTAACTTGAAGGAGAAACCAGCCATTCAAAGAAAAAAGATCCCAAGCAGAGGAACAGCCTGGAGTCAGAATAGGGCCGGTTGGGCTCCGTAGCAGAAAGGAGGCCAGCGCGCCGTCAATGAGGGAAGTTGCCGTGTGAGATGAGGCTCAAAGGCGTACCTGAGCCGGCTCATACAGAGCAATGTAGGCCAGGGTAAGGAGTGGGGACTTCATTTTAGGTGCAATGGGAAATGCCCTTCCCTACGACTTCCAGTTCAGGCCACATGTTTGTAACTTCCAGCTACAAACACCTAGAAATTGCTGGATAAAATGATAATTTTTTCAAAAACAAAATGCAGATCTGAACTTATGCTATATAAAGGAAGAATCAGGGGCAGGGAGAGGAAAAGGATAGATATGGAAGGGAACATTCTGGATGCTGGAAATGTTTTAAATTTTGATTCTGTGGTATCAAATTTTACAGTTAAATGAGTGTGTATTTATAGAAAAATTAAGCTATGCACTTACTGCTTGTGCAGTTCCTGTGTGTATTTTCTATATCAATAAAACTATAAAAATAAATAAAAGCAACCAGAATGGAAAAATAGCAACCAGAATGGATTAGAATGATAATAAATTTCTCAGGTATAAAAACAGAAGCTAGCAACCAAAGGAATAATATTTCAATGTGCTAAGAGAAAATATCATCTCAGTCTAGAGCTCTATACCCTGTTAAACCATCATTCCAAAAACCGTAGAAAAAATAAAGGCATTTTTAGATGAAGACTAGGAAAGTTACCAACTACAATCCTCTGCAGCCAGAGTTAACCAAATGGGAAACTGAACTTAGTAGAAAACAGTAAGAAGCAAGAAATAATGATCAGTTGAATACGTGTTACAGACATGACTAATCTGCAGTCCAGTATGTGGGGACCACAAATTAGATAATGACTGAGGTTTCTTGGTCTCGGTTTTTACATATAAATTCTCCGTGCTTTTGTTTTTTTATGTGTAATATGGAGATGATAATAGTACTATCTGCTCATAGCAGTAAAGATTGTTGGGGTTGGGGGGAGGGTGTCCTTAGAAGAGCGCCCGGCAATGGCAAGCTACTATTATCACACTTTATACATCTAAACCCTTGCCATAAAGCCTTGCTCTGCCGCCTCTACCAAAGAAAGTTCTTTCAGAAGTGTCATGACTCTTTTTTTCCTTATATGTATATCACAAATAGTTTATTTTCTATTTAAAGTCTTCCAGAGGTTCAGTAGACTATTTTCTAAAAGAGCATTAGGACTCTATTTAGAGTTTCAAGCAGAAGAGCGGAAGGCTGTGGTCTGTATTTTTAAACGACCCCTGAGGCTATTGCGCAGAAAGCAGGTGAGAGGGCGGCAGCGGGGGCGGGGAAGACAGTCCCACGTGTTCGGACAGGACAAGCAGGAACTGATAGCGCCCTAGTCTGGGCATTAATTATTTTAGTGAAAAATGTAGAGAGAAATAATAAAAACAAGAAGGGTATATATAGATGATATATTGAGAACGTTGGAGCAAAAAAGTTATTAAATTATACCGAGGTTCTCAAAATCAGAAAACGCAACTTTGAAAGCTGTCTCCTGCTGTATTCTAGTTTTCTCTTTGGCTTATGCAATACTTTTAATAGCCGGAGATTTCCATCCCAGTTCATCTCCAATTATACAGTTTCACCTGATACAACTCTCACTCCCTTGCCTTTGATCATGTGACTATATCGGGCCTAACCCTCCCCCTCTCCCTCCTGTGCACGGCACAAAGAAGTCTTATGTATACTTCAAAGACTTCCTCAGATTTCATTTTCTCCGCCCCAGATTTTCTTCAGTGAAAATCAATATTTCTTTCCTTTATTTTCCAAAAGGACTACATCGACGGTATTAATGGACCTTTCCTTACCCCAGTCTACTTTGTCGTAGTTACCTGCATTATGACTCTGCCGGGATTACAAAATCCTAAAAATTAAGAGGACTGTCATTTAAACTGCATCCTTTACATCTTCCAGCAGAGTATTTTTTAAACTATCAAGGAACTGAGGTTGCAGTGAAGAGAGAGTCATTGTCTTTGAACTACTCGAACACTGAAACCCTTGATGAAACGGACGGGGCTGGGCGCCGGGAGGGGCAGACTTCAGCACCCAGGAGCTGCATAAGGTTCCCGCAACTGCATTCCCCTCAAAAGTTTGCCTCTTTGTGCATCCGCCCTGATTTCTGACTTACTGCTTACCCACCAGAAACACATTCCTACTTCCAAGTTCCAGAAAGGTGGGGGAGGAGAACCCTGACAGTAATAAATATTTATTTGCCAGCACTGTCCTGGGCACCTTAATTTAGAGACATTATTCTTATTGAACAGGAAAATATTTTTGATTGTTAGCATCTTGCTAGTTTGGATTCTATTCCTACATGTTTACATTTGACAAAGTTTTGCCCCTTAAGGTGCTTCCTGGACAGCAACACCGTGACTCAGAAAGCCTTGCTGAAGTAGATGAGGAGGTGCAGCTCCGAGACAAAGTAAAAGCAGATGAACTGGAAATTGGCCTCCTTACAGAGTGAAGCAGCTTTGTGTGCTGTTGGAACGTCTGGAATTTCGTGGCCGCTTCACCTGAGGACCACAGAGGTTGTAGCATCTTAAACAGAACGTGGAAGCCCGGGCTGCCAGTGGTCACGTCTTTGCACAGTGGCCGCTTTGAGACTTCTGCCTAAAACTCTGGACATGCCCTCTTCCGAATGGTCTGAGGCCCAATTTAAAATATGTCAGCTGCAAGATGGGAGAGGTTTGGGGGGCTACGTGGAAAAGGTGAAGAGATTAAGAAATGCAAATTGGTTGTTACAGAATAGTCATGGGGAAGTAAAGGACAGCATAGGGAATAGTCAATAATATTCTAATAACTATGTAAGCTGTCAGATGGGTACTGGATTTTGGGGATGATCTCTTAGTAACTTATGTAATGTCTAATCACTGGGATATACACCTGAAACTAATATAATGTTGTATATCAACCGCCATTGAAAAATAAAAATGATTTAAATTTTTAAAAAAGAAAATAAAATGGCAGCGGCTAAATCATGAGATTAAAAGTAAGATAGGCTTTTCCTAAATGGCACAAGCATAATTTTGGAAATTCTCAAACTGGCAGGTTTGGAGAGTCACTCTGCTCACCTAGAGAAGAACCCTATCTGTTAAGCCCCACAGGACCTTTAGCCTGCAGGCATGGGAAGTTTAGCTCGCCAGCCCTGTAAAGGGGGACTAAACAAAGAAACACTGAAAGACAGAACCCAAGCAGTTCCCTTTTCTTGAGGCTGATAAACAGAAAATGGCCTGGTGCCTGTGTTCCATGACAACACGCCCCGGGGACTTCAGCTGCTCCATTGTGAGTTGAGGTGGTTAACCTTTCTGACCCTCCCTTCCCTCATCTATAAAGTGGAAATAATAATACTCAAGCCACAGTGTGGTTGTGAATGAAATAATGTTAAATGAGGCGATCCCGTTGCGAGCTGTGTGGAAGGTGCTTACCAAATGTGTGCGTCCCTTTAATACTCCTCATCCCACACCCCTAGCATGGCAATGGCCCCACTTTCTCTCCTCATTGGAAGAAGGAAGGGTTGCAGCAGAGCCAGGTCAAAGAGCAGACCATCTGCTCAGCTACACTGGACAACAAACTCTAAAGATTAAAATATCCCTAGGAAAAAATGGGATGTAATTCCATACTACACTAGCAAAATGTAAATCGCTCTCCATCAGTGAGTGTATTTTGAATTTAAACATTAACAGTTAAAGAGAATTTGTCGTATGTAATTTCTTGGGGCCTTCATGGGAGGATGGATTTTTGGTAGCAGGAGGATCTTTTGTTCTTTTCCTGAGAACAGTTAAAATCTTCATCCTTCTTTTAATGCCTATTGACTGCGTGAAGGCAGTATTGAGTAGTGGATGGTGGCATAAAAACTTGAAGATAGAAACCGGAAAGAAAAATTGCTCTGAATAAAATAAGTGTGTCAAAGAAGGGACAGGGGAGGATTCAGGATAAGTAAATCAAAAGTGTCAATTGTTGGATCAGGGAAAGAAGGAGAAAGAAAGAGAGAGAACATAAGCCTGTAGGGTTAAGAATAGAGATTGGTAAGAACCAAAATATCCAATAGGAATTTCTAGAAATGCTACATGTCCTCAGATTTAAACATCCTCCTTATTCTCTCCTACAGAATTTTTATTAAATTCTACATTGCTTATACATGCTTTTAGACAAGTGGATGTTTGCCTTAAGGGAGTCTAAAGGAGAAAAAGAGGTCAAATGGTAAATTATAAATACAGAGACAGACTATATTTGTATTAACAGAAAAGTTGTTTCTCTCCACCCTTCACTAAATAGATGTTGAATAAATCCTTAAATATATGCCTGAATGGGTACCACATTCTCTGGGGTGCCAACTTGTTTCCTTAATTCAGCTGGTATTTGGGAACGAGAGAAATCAGACCACAAAAACACAGAGATATATTCAGAAGTCAGACAAGTGTCAAGAGAAAAGAACCAACGAAGTTGAATATCAGTTTATCTGTTGGGATTAGTGTGTGACTGCTAACCTGCATCTACAGGACGAGACAACAAAGGAGCTTCCACAAAAGCAGCAGAGAGAGGGACCAAATTGATGTCAAAGCCGACGGAGCTTCCGAAAAGCACAGAAAGTGACCGTTCATGTCCAGTTCTGCAGCAAAGTCCAGTAAGATCAGAAGAAAGGCTTCCATTTGGTGGCAAAAAGTCATCTCGGTGAAGAAATGAGACCGTGACTGACAGCACAGATTAACCAAGAGACCAACTTAAAAAGAGACACCTCTGAGAGAGAAGGGTTCCGTTTGAGGCTCTCCTCTCCCATCCTGAATGCTTTCCAGGTAAGTTTATCCATTACTGTAATAACTACGACTTTCTAAATAAGGATTTACCCCAAGTCTATTGATCTCTCCCAGATACTCTCTCCATCTTCCTCCACCCAGCGTCAGGCCATCATTAGGACAACAGCCTACCAGACATTTCCACTTCCGTGTTCTCTGACAATCTCCATCCCACCGCATCGAAAAAAAGCCCTGTCATCTCCCTCTCAAACTGTTCCACCTTTTACTCTCTGTCTCTTGGTGAAGAGTGTCTACATTAACACCTGAGAGAGTCTGGTTTTATCCCTTTTCCATGTTTTCCAAATAAACCACTGATGAAATGGTAATGACACCTGTGTTGTTGTACCAGTTTCCTAACTGGTCTCCCGGTCCAGCTTGGCATTGCTCTACATCCCTGCCAAAGTGACCTTTCTGAAATGCAAACCTAATTGTGCGAATATCTTTGTTTCAAATTCTTCCCTTAGCTTCAATAATTAACATGGACATACGATACCAGAAAATCACGTCATCTCTGTGCTTTAACTTTCCTTCTGCATAAAGGGAATCGTGCTGAATTTCTTTATGTATAGCAGGATTTCTGTGATGATTAATTCAGCACTGCTTTCTAAAACTAAAATCTAAGTTTTAGGGTTTATAAATGTCAGGGAAATAAGCCTATGATACAAAGGTAAGTTTTAAAGTTTTTACTAGCAGAATACTAAATTGTAGTTTACACTGTGACACTATCAATGTAAAATGCATAGTAAAATTCTAGGAGAAAATACTCTAAAATTTTAATGGTATCTGTTTCTTAACGATGTGATTACAGACAACTACAATTTTTTTCATAACACATTTCCTACATTTCTCACAACGGGCACATAATTCTTCCATAATAGAAGGAAACTATTCAACTTTCTAAAACCTAAGCTGTCTGAAAGAGGCACTAATACGAAAGAGAATTCCTAATATTTAAAACTGCTGTCACAGCTCTGAGGAGGTCTGCTGGGCTTGATTAGTTACTGAATTGTTATAAGGAAATGGTCCTGTCTTTGAGCTTCTCTCAGGATTAATGTCTAGGAGAAGACATGACCAAAGGCAATCCTGAGCCATCCCCACACTACCCGGCCGGGGGTGGCAGGGGGGCAGTGAAAGAATTCAGAAGCTGACAGTTAATTAAAGGGGCTGCTCTGTGGCTGGCAGGTCCAGACTGTGGTGGGTAACAAGTGTAGCTCTTCTGGGACCTCGGAATAAAATTCCAAATACTAAAGCAGGCACTAAATAAAGTGTAATATATTGGGACCTTAACAAAATTGCTAAGTGAAAATTCGGCCAATAATATTGTCTACAGATTTTATGCATACCATCCAGGGGAACTGAAGAATAACCCCAAAAGAAATCATTTATTGATTCTTTCGTGACAGCTGAATTTTCACTAAGGAACTCTTTTTTTGCCTGTCGGTAGGCTTATCTCTTTCAAAGAGAAAGTTCTTTTTAAATGTTTCCTCCAAGCAGGAAAGTAGACCCATGCTAATTACAGGGGCGCGAGCGTATTTACGCAGTTCGGTTCTTCTCGCTTCAGCCAGAACAATCTGCATAACAATTTTTTAATAAAATAGATGTTGTAAAAGTGGTCATTAGAAAAACTTAGTATAATAGCTTTAAATTAGTATTTTTCAAGCAGAGGCGATTTTCTCTCCAAGGAGACATTTTCGTGATCATAACTGAGATCTCTTATTGACATCCGATGATTAGAGTCCAAGGATGCTACTAAGCATCACGCAATGCACAGGACAGCCCCCACCCCCACAAAGAATTATGCAGCCTAAATGTCAAAGTATTACACTTAAAATACCATTAAACAACCAAAAAGAGTAAAATTCTAGTTCATAGTAGCCAGCTTTCAAGACTGAAAAACAAATTTCTTTTTTCAGCTGTTAGACCCAAAGTTACCCATTCACCTCCAAGGAGTCTGCCCAAAACCCAAGACTTTCTCTAGAAGCTAGAAGACAGTGTCAATGATCTAATCTTTTCCAACTTCCTTCACCAATACCCAAGCAGCAAGCCTCTCTTTATCAACAGAAATCAGAAAGAGTTTGTTCTAAATTTCATATATACCTGGTCAGCACATTAATAGTCATTTCATACTTTATAGAGACTATATAACAACCCGAGAGCAGAGAACAAGAATTAGGTACAAATTAAGTTGTGGGGTTGTGTAGAAGCTCAGAGTGGAAAAAACGGGATAGATAAAGAAGAATATAATTAAGACAAAACCCTATATGCTCAAATTCCATCTAATTTGTCATGTCAAACAAAGTACAGGGACTTTGGAATAATGAGACCTGGGTCTGAATTCCAATCCTATCATTTAATAGCTGTGCAATATACAGCAAGTAATTACTTCCTTGAGTCTTGATTTTTTCCTATCTTAAGTGGAAACAATTACTTCTACCTCTCACTAATCTTTTTGATCCCCCAAACAATAAGTGATCAATAAATATTAGTTTCCTCTATGGCACTTTGGGCAAAAGGAACCAATATAATCCTGAAGCTCAAGGTGCTTGCTGTGCTGTGAGTAATAAAGTCCTTTGTCTCTGATCCAAGAGTCTCATGTCTTCAGCCAGCATCTATGAAGCTATGGCAGGCTAATTTCTTAGCTTACAAATAGGATAAAATTTCAGACTCTTCACAGTTCTTGACACCATGTGCTTTACCAACCGACAGAACTGCTGTCAGGAGTAGGGTGGAGGCTGAGATCCTCTTGTGAAAACTGGGAAGTCTACGAAGGACAATATTTCAATTGCTTGTGAATTAGGGACCCTCCTCAAAAGGTAACTTTGGGGTGACTCAAAAAAAAATAGAAAACCCTAGTCACAGACTTAATAAATATCATAAAACATATTATAAAATAACATCAATAAAAATGTGAACCCTGGATCACTTACAACAGAAATGCCTGTGTTTAAAATAAAAATACCCCATCCCAAGCCTAGTAAATCAGAGCTATACTCATAAACTTATTTTTCTAGTTGGCAAAGCAAGTTTGCCCAAATCAATTGATATTTTTGCCAATACCTCCTCAAAACCAGGAGCGTGCATCCTCCTTGAGACATCGTGTGTGTGTGTGTGTGTGTGTGTGTGTGTGTACACACATATATATATCTGGCTTTGCATAGGGTTGGGCCTAAATACAAAGCATATAATACCTGTTCAACACCAGGATCAGAACCCCAGACTCTAAAACAGTGTTATAGCTATGCCCCCCCGCTTTATTCCCATTCTATCTTCTCTGTTTGTAACGATCACATCTATGTCCTTTAATTCTATATATCACCATTTTATACACATGATAGACAGACAGATAGAAAGAGAGAGAGAGAGAGAGAGACAGTGTATCCAAAAACAAGATAAATATAATATATTGGCATAGGGCAGTATAGAAGGTCTGTTTAAATAAGAAGTTATAAAGTTTTACTTCAGCAGAAATGAATTGTAGTCTTCTGTTTAAATCCACACACGAAAAGTTAAATGACATCTCCAGCAAATAAAAAAAGCTCAATACTCAACAGTCTTAATAGCCACAGTAAGTCTGCATTTTCTATTTCCCTTTCATTCACAAACAAGCTCCAGACCTCGCGGTACCCTATATGCAAAGTGCTGCTTGCCCAGATGCCAAGAATGAGAGATCTAATGACCGATGGAAACTCACCTGTGAGCATAACCCAGCAAGAGCGGCTAGAGGGGATCATTTAAAATCTCCTAATGGTTTTGACGCAAAGCACTCCCTGAAGACTGAACTGATTATATCAGGATTTCTGACTGCAGTGGTCAAAGTAATATCCACAGGATATGACAGGAATTATGATGGATATCGAAAGTTCTGCAAGTTGAAGAGTAAAATCACTTTTCTACCTGAGAGTTCTGTTCCATATAAAACTCAGAATATATCAACAGTGAAAAGTTAATCTCTTCCCAGTGGAAGTCATAAAGACATACAACACGACCGGAGAAAAGGAGAAGGATAAGACGCTTTTCTGCATGTAGGCTTTCTCCTCACTCGGTCTAATTGGAAATTTGTGTATGATACTAAATAATCCATCATATTATTAAATATCCGCCGGATAAACGTGGAAAACATTGATCAGCCTTCACGGTAATCATAAATTTATTGTTGAAAACTTTCCTTTTTCAAATCAATGTCATCCAGATATTAAAGTGTGTCTTTGAAAGTAACCTAAGGTTTGGTGTTATGACAAAAAGTTCCAATTCAACTTCGAAAAAAAGGTTGTGGGAAATTATCCTTTTCCTCATTTTGCACTTATATTTACATAGCCAAACCTACAATTTTGTTTTTAAACTTTCATTGTCATTTGAAATGAAAACCAATTGAAGCCCAAATAATTTATGTAGATGCTCTCCCCTCAAGGGATTGAGGCGTAACTTCCCCCTGCTTTCCAAAGGCTGTCGTATGGGAAGCAGGCTAGTGGGGAGGGAAAGGGGGGAATGAGAGTGGAGAAGCCTGACAAACACGACCTTAGCCAAGTGACCAAGGTTTCCATGGCCAGTGATCAGTCATGTTCTCTAGACACGGTATGATGAGAATGATACGTTTACTTCTGGGGTCCTCCTCCCCAAATCCCACAACCCCAGACCTTCTACTCATGAAGAAAACATCAGACAAATCTCAACTGAGGGACAGCTACAAAATACCTACCAGAAGTCCCCAAACCTCGCAGTCACCAAAACAAGGAAAGTCTAGAGGCTGAAAAGAGTACAAACTTTCAGTTATAAGTTGAATAAGGTCTGAGGTCTAATGTATAACACGGTGACTACAGTTGATAAAACAGTACTGTATAGTTGAAATTTGCTGAGACAGTAAAACCTGGTTCTCATCCAAAAAAAAAAAAAGAAAGAAAGATAAATATTTTTTTAATTTCCCATTTCTCTTACCCTGTATGTTAAAAATGAAAGTAAAAAGAGTTATATAGTCTAGTGGATAGTAATTCTTATCATATTAGTGTTCAGAGAATAATCATTAGAGATGCTCTGACTTGCATGTGAATGGGGAAATTAAACTACACTCCTGAAAGAAAAAAAAGTTTGAGAAACTCTTATAGCCAAAAGGAGTCTAATGAGACATCATAATGATTAAATGTAACAAGATACCTCATGTGGGATCCTGGGACAGAAAAATAACATTAGGTGAATACCAAGATACCTGAATAAAATATGGACCTTAGTTAATAATAATGCAGCAATATTAGTTCATTAGTTGTGACAAATGTACCATCCTGTCAGATGTCAATGATGGATAAAACAGGGAGTCGGGTACATAGGAACTCTGTGCACTAATGTCACAATTTTCCTGTAAAACTAAATCTATTCTAAAATACAAAATTTACTTCAAAAGTTTTTTTAATTAGTCAATAAACTATTTTCTGAGAAAGTAATTAAAGCTACAAATATCTAAGCCATACTCAAAGCTAAGCCAGTAGTGATTACTCGATTATGTCCATAGAGGCTAATTATAAAGTAGCTACATTTGAACAGAACTAGACAGCATCTAAAAGCAAGACAGAAAATTATGTATCGACAAATAAATCAGAGAGTAAGAACGTATATCACATCTTCCATGTCACATCTAAATAGCAGTGTCTAAATGTCCATTTTTCTAGCAAACGCTTTCAAAGTGGAAACCATTGTTTTATTTGTCCCGGTAAAGACAAAGCGCTGATCTTTGCTGACAACAAAAAATAAAGTATGACTAATAAGGTATAAATTCAGGACTAAAATTTAACTTCTTTTTTAAAAATTTAAGTTCTATACATGATGACCGAAAATCCTTTCCCAGGGTATAAAAAATATCACAATTAAAGAGATTTAATTGAAAATTTTTCCTGATTCACAATAAACCTAAATTCCTCCTCAAGTCTAAATAACTGGAAGGGTTGTTTTGCTTCCACAGTTTGGCAATGGCCTTTCATGAAGACAGGGGTTGAGATGAGAGAGAAAGGGGAAGAAAGAAAGGAGAGGACTCCACTCTTCATACTATAACTCAGCAATTCAGCTATATTTATATATATTTCATAACTGTGAAGTAATGTTATAATTGATATTTAGGTTCCCGATATGTTTCATGAGTTGAATGAAGACTCATGAGATGCACTGGAACTTAAATACCAATAATAATATCATTTCAGTACCAAAAAAATGTACTGATTTTCAAACACTGAATTATAAACAACTGATTTTGGAATCCAGACCATGTGTAAAATGTTGCCTACTGATATACATTCATGCCAGAAATTTTGCATCCATTTTTTAGAGTATCCAAATTATGTTATATCTACCCTCATCTTCACAAAAGTCCTATTAAAGTGCCAACACTATTTGTCCTAACAAAAAAAATTCAGGAGATAAACTAAATTCTAGTTGCAGAGTTGTGCCATAATAACATTTATAATAGGAAAGAACTAACTTTTAACAAAAAGGAGACTACTTAAAGGAACATGTACATCTATATATTGGTATATTATATAATTATTAAAATAGCTAGAAAAAATATTTCATGTCAGGGAAAAATTTTTTAATCCCTACCCAAGAACATTTTTTCATTGCTCTTAGAGAGAGGAAGAGAGACAGAGAAATGTGATGCAAGAGAGAAGCATGGATTGGTTGCCTTCCCATATGCAGCCGGACTGGGGATTGAACCTGCAACCTAGGGAATGTGCCTTGACCAGGAATCAAACCTGTGACCTTTCAGTTATGTGAGGATGCTCCAACCAACCGAGCCACACCAACCAGGGCTGTCAGGGAAGATTTTTAGGATATATTGTTTCGGTCAATTGCCTGTTTGTTCTCAGGTCATTTCTCATCCTTCTCTGCTCTGTTTCACCTCACAGGGAACTGCATCTCCTTGTCCTGAGGCATCCAGTGCTCTCAGACAATGAAGGTCACCAGCAGAGCACTGAGGTATGGTGTCGGCAACAACGTCAGCACTGCACTCAGGCCACCTGGATCCCTCTTTTTTACAGTTTCTGTGTGAACCTCACCCAACTTCCACCAACTTGCTTATGATTTCCTTTCAAGGGAACAACTGCAGTTATTTTCTGGAAAGCTGTTTTTAGGCTACTGGAGCCAACTTTGCCTAAGACAAAGCTGGGAATGTCTGAATATTCCCTTGGAGATAAGGGGCTACACTTAACCAATGACTGAGATGGATGGGAGTTAAAAAAAAAAAAATACAGCTCCTTTGCTTCGGGGTCAGAGAACTGAGGCACAGCTTGCGCTCCAGACGTTCCCCGCAGGACCCAGCCACCCTCCAAGGAACTTGGTCTGGCTTTGGTCCTCTGTTATCCTGTGTCTCCTACTCCCCTGTGGGTTTCCCTCAGATACACTTCTGCAATAATTTCTCACACATAAATCCGTGCCCCAGGAGAACTCAGACTGACATAGCAGATGATGAGGAGAAGCCAGGGTATTTCTTCTCCTCTCCTTCTACTCCAGCGCTGTCCCCAGCAGGGTCTGCCTCTCGTCCATGGCTCCAATTCCTGTCATTGACCCTTGCTGCGGTTGTTCAACACAAGAGCCCTCAGGTCTCTGTTAAGGTTAGAACATTACTCATAAGAGTGGGGCCGTGAGATTTGGGATGGGGATATGCATGTATCTCAGATAAAACAAAAATCTTGAACCACCAAAACCTCTTGGGCCTCCTTCGCCATTTCGGAGTGAAGGGGAACGAGGGGTTCAGCAACGGGCTTGTACCCATGTTATTCTCTCATCTTGTGTAGCCCATGACCAAGAAGCAGCCGGCCTAACAGGCTAGGAGAATGGCTTCCTAAAGACTCACTGAGGTTGGTGTGCTATCCTCCAAGATGTACAATATGTTTTGAACCAGAGACCAAATAAAATGCTGCTTCTCCCATTGCCAGCACACCTAGGCCTGAAATTAAAAGATGGAAGTAAAGGTAGCCCTTTTTACTAATACACACAATATTCCACCATTACAGCCTTGAAATCTTGGGTTCTGATGGTTTGTAGATCTTAGTACCCAAGAGAGGAAAGGTTTCATACTTGCCCACATTAAATGATAAGTTAAAACTGTCATCTGGTCATTTTGGGGTTCTCATGAAATGTATTCAGCAGACAGAGGGGGAGTTACCACATGACCAGTGATGGTATATCCAAATCTCTCACAGGGAAATTGCATACACAACAGGGGCACAGAAGACTATGCTGGAGCCCAGGAGGGTACCAAAGCACGTTGCTGTACTTCCATGGCCAATAGTAAAAGTCAATGGCAGATTATAAAACCTAATGAGGACAGGGCCGCTCAAGGCTCACAAGCTTCAGGAAGAGAGATTCAGATTACTCCACCAACAAAAGAACCCAAGTAAGGTGCGCCTGAGTGTAAGAGAACATGGAACAGACAATGGAAGAAGAGAATGATGTGTCAGCTACGGTGCCGTGACCAATTAGCGAAATGAGGATTTTCAGAAAACCCTCATTCCCCTTGGAGGTGGTTGGTTTAGACATGGGCATACGAGGTACTTGTGTTTAATGAAACACGAGGAGGTGTCTGCTGTCAGACACCTGGAAAAGGCTTCTTCACTCTTAAGAAGACACACGTGAGGAGAGGTGATATCTTCTAGATGTGGTCGTATCTGGCTATGAACCTTAGAACCGTTCCAGCCCTTTCTCAATAAAGACAGAGGCATGCCTGAGGACAAATTAAAAATTCTGAGGTTGGCAGAGCAAAAAGACAGAAAGAACATGGAGTCCAAAGATGGAATTTATTCATTAAATTAGCCAGAGGTGGTGCTACCCTATCTTTGGTTTGAGAGATACTAAATATTTTATTAGAGTAGATTAGTTGTGGAATATTCTGTTGCATGTAGCCAAAAACATTTTAATTGATATAGGAAGTATCTCAGGCTTTTTCCTGATGAGTGGTTTTTAATTGAAATTATTAATGCTAGTTATCTTAACAAACAACTCCAAAATATCTATCAGTAGTTTAACATAGTGAAAGTCCATGGCTGGCTCATGATCAGATATTTAGCAAAATACCTTTTCTGCATAGTTCAGGGATTCTTGCTTCTTTTGTTTTATGTTTCCAGTATCCTTTGCTGTTTCCTTAAAATCACCAGTTGGATCTTCCACATTCAACTCATTGAAAAGTGAACTGAGAATGTGGAAAACAGCAGAAGATATTTAGAGGCCAGATCTGCCTAAATGGTTGGATCATCCACATATTTTCTAGGCATGTCCAGTGTATTTTCCGGGTTTAAATTTGTCTTCATATAACGGAAAACCAAGTACACTAGCACTACCAAATTGGATTCATTTCCCACACCAAAAAAAGAAGAAGAAATTCAAAGAAGACAGTTTAGCACTAATACAACCATACCACAACATCACCAAAGACCCGAGATCCTTAGCATGTATCTTTCTTCTTCATACTTCCAAAACAGTGTCACACGTCTAAGGATTGAGGTATTATACTAAATTCCAGACAGGACAGAAGAGAGAAAGCTAAAGGCATGGGCCACCTCTCTGACAGCTGGAAACCTCACCCAGTAGACTTCGCTAATTTTTCACTGCCCAGAGCTGCATTTTCTAGCAAGGAGGTTGGTGCAGTGACTGTTTAACTAGGTACATAGCCATACTGAACAAAAGTGGGCTTCTCTGCCCATGGAGGAAGGGTTAGGGCAGGCACAGCGCAGACAGCTATGAGTGTGTGCCCCACCCAGATGTGCCGGCTCTCCGAAGCTCTAGCTGGGATCTCTAGTACAGATTCTATTCTCTGCCTCCTGTAAGGCCTTCGCCTCTGGAATCCAACCAATCAAAATAAATATTCTCATTTTCTTTAATATCTGTGTGTTGAAGGAACTGAAGATTTCAGATTTTCTACCACGCATCAATTATAACTCTAATTTCCTGTTTGAGGCAGACGAGGGTTCGCCTTAGAATAACATAGGGTGTGGTCCCAAAGTCATTCATTTTCAACCAAGACACTTTCTGCTGTACTCTAACCTTATTCATGTTTTTCTGAACTGGGAATGTGATTCAATTCTCTATAACTCTGGCTAGCAAAAACAAGAATCAGCAGTTTTGACCTCCCTGAGAACTCACATAAAAATCTCAAGAGAGCCCTCTAGGGCATGCAGTTGAAGACACCACTCGACAATGCCTGGGACCTTGTTGCCTGGGACAGTGGAGGGGCCAACAGTGCCACTTTGCATTTATTAATCTATTTTAGTTCATTTACCTAACACATATTTTTTTAAATATTTTAGATACTTTTATTATGTATAAAAGTGATATGACATAATTGGGATAATATAAACATATACTTAGTAGGCACAAGCCCACCTTGAAAGATTCTACAAGTTAATAAAGATCATATGACATGTATCAAAATAACCACAATACAAATTACATTGTAATAAGCACAATTAGATTATAATAAATACATTGTATGTACTAAAAAATACAAAGGACAGAGAAAAATCACTCCTTTTGTGGGTGTTCAGAAAGGTGACTTTGACATGCGTCTGGGCCCTAACCATGGATAGAATTTTCACAAGTAAACATACAAAAAAGGAAGTTTAAGTAGATGGAAGATATGAGTACAGAATGAAAGTGTAACAAGGAAAAAAAGTATAGATTTTCTATATTCAGAAAATCTAGGAGATACTTAGAAAATAAAGTTGTTAACAAGGGTTGAAACCAAGCTATAAGACCATGGAAGTCCACATCTTGGGTGATGTGAATGTAGCCAGCTGTCCTGGGTAGTAAAACTGGCAAAAAGCTTTCTTAAAAAGTTACATCTCTAAGGAGCAGAATAAGAATTTACAATTATAAGCTTTCCAGAGTGAATGATATGAGGAAAGAGAGGTCAAAATCCCAGAGTCGGGATGAAGTCTGTCTAAAGTTTAGTCAAGCTGAGGGGAATGTGAAGGCTCTGTTTCTTATCTGCTAAAGGTCATTAATTATGGCACATCTGCAAAAATAAATGAAGATCTATGGTCCATGGTATTTTCATGAAATATGGAATGAACCAGAACACTGAGTTAAACCACAGCTACTAAATTCAGTACCTTTTCAATAGTCTTATTTAGAGAGTTAACCATTTTAAATTAAATGTATAATGGTTTTTGTGACAATGGTTTTATTTTTAAAATTGAAAAGCAGGTCTGTTCTCAAAATTTATTAAGCCAATGCACATTTCCAACTACATGCCAACCAGCCTGCAGTGCTGGGAGTACAAAGGCAACACCAAAAGCAAAATTTTGCTTTATTCCACCTGCTCCTAAACCAAGGATTTCCCGCTTACTTGGCATTGATGCCAGCATGGCAGTGTCTCGCTGTGTACTCTTCTTTAAGAAATTAATAACATTAGTATAACAAGTGCTGCTCTCCTACCAGTAACCCCAAGTAACAGTTTCTTTAATCTGAAGGTGAGTGGTTGAAGATTATTTTCATAATTGCCATCTACTTTGATGGATACAGTGAACTGCTTTTTTCAAGTGTCAATGAAAATATCATCTCAAACATATAATTTGATTCATAAATCACACTGAAAGTTTGCCCTTGCTGAAAGGCAAAAAAAATTAAGAGTTAATAGGTGTAGGTGGGGATAAAAATAGGTTCCCAAACAGAATATTGGGTGGCAAAGGTGATGGTGAGAGACACTTCCCACTAAATAACTCAGGAAAATCAGGGCATCTGGAAGTGACAGCCCAGACGTCAGGCAAGGGCTGACAGACCCAAGCTCCAGGACATTTTGCAGTGTTCCACAATTGCCCCAATAACATAGGAAGTAATGAATCTGGAAGGAATCTGAAGTTCAGGAAAGGATAGAAAATAAATAGGACAGAGAATAAACAGTATAGCCTATGGGGGAGGGGTGCTGTACACCATTGGAAAGTCCCCAGTATTCATTACATTCTCTCCCTCAAATCCTCCAAGTACTCCTCGTAATTAAATACCAATCTTTTAGCATTCTGAACTCAACCCATCGGAGCTAAGCAAAACACTTTCTTCATTCCTCATTGTTGCTACTATTGTTTCCTCTCTCTAAAATTCTTTTCCTGCAACTCATAATGTCAAATTCCTACTGATCCCTCAAGGTACAGGTTAAATGTTGCTGTTCTCTTATTTTCCCCATTAAAAGTAACCTCTGAACTTCCAAAAGAGTAATAACCTTTATGATGATTATATATATCATAATATATATATCTCACATTCTCTCTTGTATTATAACTTGACAAAGATTTAGGGTAGATAGCCTGGTCTCCAAGAGAGACAGACAGAGTTTCAGTTATTCTATTTGCATGAACACCTGCTATGCCTCCTGGCAGGCATGGCAATCAAGACTTCATCTGACAGATGCAGAAACTGATGATCCTGAACAAAGAGACATAAAGAATTGCCCTCCCTACCTCTACTTTTTGGGAAAGTGCCCGGGTGGGAAAAGTGTGCGCTCTGAGGCAGGAAAGTTAATGTGTGTGAGCTGCCCAGACGAGAGACCCAAATGGTGTGGCTGTCTCAGACCACTTATACTTAATTGCAGATATTTGTTTAATTGAATACATGATCCTATTAGTTTATGACTTTAAGGAAATATGTGGAAGCTACACAGCCTTCTATTCAGCAGAGAGAAGCAGTAGAAAATGACATGGAACAACCCACAAAGGCAGCAGCCACATAAATGTGGACAGAGGTCACGAAGGGACAAAACGTGATGGTGCTTTTCTCAGCAAAAGCAAAAGACTTTAACACCTGTTTTTATTAACAGTCGTCAGATATTTAGACAAAGGATGCTAATAACTGCAGGGAAGGTAGCCTTATTGTACAGCTATGGATACAGTTGTTAGATGTGAGGCTGCAAAAGAATGAAGACTGAAAGAAAGTGGCCATCATTTCATATTTCTCCACCTCCTTTACATACAAAGCCAATTGTTTTATCATTTATGAGAACTGAACAGACTGAACTGTCAAGGGTGAAACGGAGTTGCCAAGTTGTTTTAAAACCCCAATTCTACTTCATTAGAGACTCTGCTCATCAGAGAGCATGTGACATAACTGAGTTGTTAATTGGTAACCTTTAGCCTGATCCCATTCTACCTTTCTTCAGTGACCAAAAAGTTGCCTGTAAGCTCAACAATCTCTCTCTCCTAATTTTGCCCTACTTGGTGCGTGGGGAGAGTCTCATAGAAGCGGGAGTGTTAGTGGATGGATATTGGCCAGCAGAGCACAGATGTAAAAACAAGACATAAACCTGGCCTTTCGCAGTACTGGGGGCTGTTTCCAAACAATGGAAGCCGAGCACTTTTGTCTCACTGCCTGATCATAGTCAGCAGTCAACCCCACATTAGCTCACAGAGTTATGTCATATTAAACAACAACATTACAACTGCCAAATTATTAAGACTCATTGCCATGTTCCAGTAGATCAAAGCGCTGCTTGGGTGTTGGCTGCAATGTGACTATTGGTTACAACTGAATTCTCTTTGGAAATCTCATGCAGCAGGGGTGTGTCGAAAATTGTGTGTAATTATATCTAATGAAACCAATCTTTGAATATGAAAATGCTCCAAGAACTATATTCAGTTATATTACTCTCATTTGTGTCACTCACTTGCTGCAAAAACAGATCAAAAATAAATTATTGAATTCCAAATTTTTACTCATAGGTCATACGTAACTAATGGAAATTTTAAGCAAAAAGCTGTTTAAATAAGGGGTTCGAGACTGTAAAGAAGTAGATTATGAATCATTTTTGTTGAAAATGAAAAATGAAGAGGAATGTTAGTTGTGTTACATATTAATTATCACATAATGCAAGTAAAAGTTACACTTATTCAGTATCTAATAACAATAAAATTGATTTTGCCTACAACTATTTATTAAAAAGAAAAAATTTAAATTTTCTTTTAACAATTATAGAGGCTGTTGGTCTATAACTTTAAGAATATAAGTGTTTGTTGTCAAAAACATTTTTTGTTATAAGAATTTGTTAACTTATTTTTTTTTAAATGTTTCTCATGGAAAGCCAATCTTTCTCACCAACCTTGAGATAATTAACCCACTAGCTATGATTTCACTGATCTATTTCTAATTTACTTAATCAGTGTAAAAAACTAGAAAGATACTATTAAAATTAAAAATATATGTGAAGGAGGTTGACTTCCAGAGCGGTGGTGTGAGAAGTGTAGACCCTCTCTCCAGTGATAGAACCATTCAGCTGCTAAAAATATAATCTCTAGACATCGTCCTAAGGGCACAAAACGGATGGAAAACCTGTATCCAGGGAAATCTACTGAATCTCAGTAAGAACATGCAGAGCCTGAAGCATCTGAGCCATGACCTGCTCCGCCACCCCCACCGCAGCCCAGACTCCAGCTCAGAGCGACGGCAGCTCTACCGCAGCCGAGAAGACCAGGATGCTTTCCTGCCCAAGCCGCTGATAGCGGACGGACAGAACCAGCAGCTGCATGAAGATACATGCTCGTCCCCACTGCACGTGGGACATGCTCCAGGGGAGCTCATATGCTGGGCCATAAATAAGCGCCCATAAATTTCATGGAAATTATGCAAAGCATATTCTCTGACTTCAATGGAATGAAGTCAGAACTCATAACTTCCTTCCATAACTGAAGGAAATTTGGAAAATGTACAAATATGTAAAAATTAAACAACGCATTGTGAAATAACCAGTGGGTCCAAAAAGAGATCACAAAAAAAATTAGAAAATTATTTCAGATGAATAAAAACAAAAACACAATATACCAAAACTTATGATGCAGCTAAAGCAAAATTTAGGAAAAGCTTTTTAGCTACAGATGTCTATATTAAAAAACAAGATTTTAAATTAATAACCTAACCATCTACCTTTAAAAACTGGTAAAAGAAGAGCAAACTAAGCTTAAAGCAAAATGAGGGAAGAAAACAACAAAGGTAATAATAAATAGTTAATAAATTAAATAATAAATATTAGAGTAGAAATAGAGAATAGAAAAAAAACAGAAAGCAATGATTAGTTCTTTTAAAATGTCAATAGACCTTCAGTCAGGCTAACCAACAACAACAAAAACAAAAGACAGAGAAGACTCAAGTTACAAAATCAGCAATGAAAGATGGGCATTACTACAAACCTTCCAAAAAAAAAGAGTATAATAGATTAATTGAACCAATGTAAGGCAATAAATTCTTTGAAAATGCAAAGTACCAAATAAATGTAATTTGAACAGATGCACAAAAACTAAAGAGATTGAAACAGTAATTTTTAATTCACCTACAGGCTCGGATGACTTCATTAGTAAATTCTACCAGATGTTTAAAGAAGAATTAACATGAATTCTTCCAAAAATAGAAGACAAGGGAACCCTTTCCAACTCATTCCATGAGGCCAAAATTACTGTGATACCAAAACCAAGGGCATCACAAAGAAAGAGACCATGGGCCAGTGTTTCTTATGAATATAGATGCAAAATCTTCAACAAAATACCAGCAAACTGAATTCACAAAGATATAAAAACGGCTTAGATATCATAATCAAGTGAGCTTTATCCAAGGAATGCAAGTTTGCTTCACATATGAAAATTAACCAACGTAATATATGATATTAGTAGGATACAGAACAAAACATATGGTCATTTCAACAGAAAAGAAATTTTTGATAAAAATTCAACACTCTTTCAAGACAGAACAAACAAATATACAAACAAATAAAACGATTGCCAAACAAGGAATAGAAAGGAACTTCCTCAACCCGATAACAGACATCGACAAAACCCTACAGCTAATGTGATTCTTAATGGAGAAAGACTGAATGCTTTCGCCCTAAGATTAAAAACAAGACGAGGAAGTCTGTTCTGGCCAAAACAAACCATGCATCTCCAAACTTCCACACCATGGCTCTAGCTACCCCTCCTGCATGGAATACCCTCGTTGGCCACTTATCCTCCAAGCTCTGCTCCTGCTTCATAACTTCCTCTAATTTCCTGTCCCATTGGATTTCTTTGCCCTCCAAACTCACAGCACACAGTGGAAGTACCAATTGGCTATATGCTTCCTTGTGATATCATTTGATTTGCTGTCTGGTATCGTAATTTAATTCACTTAATTATTTTTTAGGATGTTTGACCTATCTCCCTATCTAGATTATAAGTTTCTTAAGAATATGGCCCTTTTTTTCCCCAGTATGTCTCTCAGATGATCTAGAGCAGTATAATAGAAAAAGAAATTTCCAAATAAATATTTTCTGAACAAAATTACTTCCAGAGCCACCTGTCCAAGGGAGAGACCAAGAATTTACAGCTGGGAGGGTCCTGCTATTGTTCCGGATCGTCTGCCATAACACAAAAGCATAATGTGTAAGGCTACTAATTTCCCCAAGCTCAGGAATTTCTTCTAAATACACCCAGGTTGCTGGAAACATACTCACACCTCTATTAGAAAGAGAAGTCAAAGGGTGAGGGCTCCATGTGGAGGAGTCATAAGATTATGAGGATTCTGATTCTCTGATGCAAAAGGAGGACAAGCCCAATGGCTTAGCATAAAATTATGCATTTGTCAACATAGCCTTGTTCTTCTCCCGCAAGCCTGTGTTGTCTGTGGAGCCCCAGTTCTTACGAAATCAGTTTATCTCTTTCATACAACAGAGATATCAGCAAGAAGCACTGGTGAACCACTGGGCTTTCTGTTCAGCACCCATTTGTGCCACACTGGGGGTCTCAAGAGCAAAGGTTGTAACATCCGATTCCTTCAGCTGCTGGTGGACTCATCCATGAGCCCTTTCAAACGGCTGTCGGAGAAAATCATGATCACCGCATGTGTTTTTCTATGTGTGAAACTAATTCAAAAATAAGAAAATTCAAAGCAATTTGGTGAGTTTTACTCACATGGCAAATTAGTCCCTCTGTAGGAAAAAGAATATTCAAACACAGATGAAGATTACATGATTTGAAACTATGAAAAGAAAAGAATCAACCTTAAGAGAGAAGCCCAATGTTCCTCAGAAAAGCCCAGTAATCCAGGGCCATGAGGGCCCCCAGGCGCCTGGGAGGCTGCAGTGCAGTGCACGGGGCCAACATGAATTGGCATGTTTTTTCAGGGCACTTGCAACTCTCTTTTTATGCAACACGAGCTTGAATAGATAGGAAAGGTTTTCCTAGGGAGACGAACAGACAGGCTGTCTCGGATGAGAGATCAAAAAGGAGAGTGAGTTTTTCAGTGTGAAGATATTTGAGTCCATTTCTCTGGAAGACACCACATGTTGACCAACATAATTTCTGTTATCATTATATTTTGCCCACCTCCCCTGTAGACGCTAAATGAACTGTTCTGGTCAGTGAAGCGTGAGGGAAACTCTTCTGGAATCTAGGGAGGGTATTCTTTCTTAATGAAAGAATCACCCATGGCTGGTGCCACCCCCTTTGTCCCTTCTGCACTGAAAAAGGGGTATAACTACAAGCAAAAGGTCCAGGGAATTGTATGGAAAGCAATTCTGACATCACTGAGCCACTGAACCAACTGCAGTAGCCACCTACTTCTAGACTTCCCATTATAAGACAAAAATAGGTGTCTTTTTATTAATTCACTGTGGGTAAAAAGATTCTTATTCCTTGCAGCTAAAGGCATTCATAACTAATTCTATGGCTATACCAGGATGGGGAAAAGACAGTGCTTACAATTTTGACGGGAGACTCTGAGGCTTCATACAGAAGAATGTGGAAAGCTGGTGTGGAATTCATGTCACAATTTTTTAATTCCCATACATACCATTCTACTAGGCACCATACTAGAAGTCACTTGGAGCCCTGGCCAGGTCGCTCAGTTGGTTAGAGCATCATCCCAATATACCAGGATTGAGGGCTCGATCTCCAGTCAGGGCACATACAAGAATCAACCGATGAATACATAAATATGAGCAAGAAATTGATGTTTTTCTCTCTCTGCCCTGTCCTCTTTCTCCCTAAGATCAATAAACAAAAATTTGTATAAAGTAATTTGGACAATGGCTACCCACAGTCCTCCCCATTGCTATGCACAGCTCTGAAATACAGCAGCCCAGGTATCCATTCTAATGAATGCTCAGAGTCCTAGGGTACTCTCTTTGTATTCGAGGCTCTCGACTTATAGTTTAAAGCCTCTCATAAGGTATAAAAATTATTTTCAATGTAGTCAACAAATTGAAATAAGTTGGAGTCTATACCAGAATGGACTAACTGTCCTAGTCCCATAAACAGGGTAAGTCTAAACCCTGAGAGCAGTGGATATCAAAGTGTGGTTCCCAGAGCAGCTGCAACTACATTACCTGAGAGCTTGTTAGAAAAGCTACTGTGTAAAACAGTATGGAGGTTCCTCAAAAAATTAAAAATGGATCTGCCTTATGACCCAGCAATTCCACTTCTGGGGATTTATTCAAAGAAAGCCAAAACATTAATTTGAAAAAATATAGGCACCCCTATGTTCACTGCAGTGTTATTTACAATAGACAAGACATGGAAGCAGCCCAAATACCCATCAACTGATGAGTCGATACAAAGATGTGGTACATATATATAACAAATTATTACTCAGCCATAAAAAAGAATGAAATCTTACCATTTGAGACAACACGGATAGTCCTGGAGGGTATTATGCTCAGTGAAATAAGTCAGTCAGAGAAAGACAAGTACCATATGATTTCACTTACAAGTGGAGTCTGTACAACAAAATAAATGAACGGACAAAATTGAAACAGTCATAGGCAAAGAGAGTGAACTGGTGAATACCAAAGGAGCGGGGAGTTAAGGAATTGGGTAAAAGGGGTAAAGGGATTAAGAAGCACAAATAGGTAGTTACAAAGTAGTCATGCGAATGTAAGTAAAGCTTAGGAAATGTAGTCAATAATATTATGATAACTATGTATGATGCCAGTTGGGATAATGAAAATATTGAGAGGAATACTATGTAAAGTATATAATTATCTAACCACTATGTTGTACACCTGAAGCCAGTACCAAATAAAATAGAAAGAATAAAATGCAAATGCTAAGGTCTTTGTGAACAAACTGTATTACGCTAAAAGTTTAAGAACTGCTCTACAGCACAAAGGCATGTCAGGCGATGTGCTCTGTATCTTTACCTTTTTTCTTTTCCTCTCACTTTCTTTTAATCCCCATGTTTTTCTTTCTCTTCTTTTAATGTTAAAAACCTTCAGATAATATCCAAATTCATCATTTGGTCACATTAATTGTGAAGATGATCATTGGCCTCACAGGAAGGCTCATGGGAGATTTTCCACTTATAGGTAAAAATTATATAACCCAGTGCCTAGGAATAAATTTAACCAAGGAGTTAAAAGCCCTGTACTTGGGAAACTATAGAACACTGAAGAAAGAAATTGAGGAAGATACAAATAAATGGAAGCACATACCGTGTTCATGGACTGGAAGAATTAAGATAATTAAAATGTCCATACTACCCAAAGCAATCTGTAGATTCAGTGCAATTCCTACTAAAATACCAATGGTATATTTCACAGATCTAGCAACAATATTTCAAAAATTTATATGGAACCAGAAAGGACCCCAAATAGCCTCAGCAATCTTTAGAAAGAAAAAAGTTGGAGGGATCACAATACCTGATATCAAACTATACTACAGGACCACTGTAATCAAAACAGTCTGGTACTGGCATAAGAACAGACACATAGATCAATGGAACAGAATAGAGAGCCCAGAAATAAATTCATGCCTCTGTGGTCAATTAATATTTGACAAAGAGGGCAGAAGCATAAAATGGAGTGAAAATAGACTCTTCAATAAATGGCTTTGGGAAAACTGGACTGGTACATGCAAAAAAAGGAAACTAGACCATAATTTATACCATATACCAGAATAAACTCAAAATGGATAAAAGACTTAGACATAAGCCATGATACCATAAAAGTCCTAGAGGAACACACAGGCAGTAAAATTTCAGATATCCCATGCAGCAGTATTTTCAATAATATATCCTTTAGGGCAAGGGAAATAAAGAATAAGCAAATGGGACTACATCAAATTAAAAAGCTTCTGCACAGCTAAAGAAAAACATCATCAAAATGAAAAGGGAATTGTCTGGATGGGAGAACATATTTGCCAGTGATACATTGGACAAGGGTTTAATCTCCAAAATACATAAAGAACTCATATGACTCAACACCAGGAAGACAAACAATCCAATTAAAAAATGGGCAAAGGACCTGAAAAGACACTTCTCCAAGGACATACAGGTGGCCCATAGACATATGAAAAGACGCTCAGCATCACTAGCCATCAGAGAGATGCAAATTAAAACCACAATGAGATACCACCTCACACCTGTCAGAATGGCCATTATTAATAAATCAACAAACAACATGTACTGGCAAGGATGTGGACAAAACGGAACCCTAGTGCAGACTGGTGCAGCCACTGTGGAAGGCAGTATGGAATTTCCCCAAAAAATTAAAAATGGAACTACCTTTTGACCCAGTGATTCCATTGCTGGGAATATACCCTAAGAATCCAGAAACACCAATTCAAAAGAACCTATGTACCCCTATGTTCATAGCGGCGCTATTTATAATAGCCAAGTGCTGCAAACAGCTTAAGTGTCTATCAGTAGATGAGTGGATTCAAAAACTGTGGTTCATTTATACGACGGAATACTACACATCAGAAAGAAAGAAAGAATGAATTCCTACCTTTTGCAACAGCACGGTTGGAACTGGAGACTATTATGCCAAGTGAAATAAGCCAGTTTGTATAAGACAAATACCATATGGTCTCACTTATAAGAGGAATCTAATGAACAAAATAACCTAATGAGTGAAACAGAAGCAGAGGCATGGAACAGACCCCACAGCTGCCAGAGGAGAGGGAGGAGGTGGGAATGGTGAAAAGAATAGGAAGGAATTAGTCAAAGAACATGTACAGATGACCCATGGACACGGACAACAGCGTGGGGAATGACTGTGGGAGTGGGGGTGGGGGTGGCCAGAGTGGGGCAAATGGGGAAAAATTGGGACAACCATAATAGAATTAACAAGAATAATTAAAAAGAAAAAAAAAACTGTAGAAATTAGGATAATAATAGTGCTAATTATATAGCATTTTTGCTATGATTAAGTGATTTAAAACAAGGAATGTGCTTATGATGGTCTCTGGCACAGAGAATAAATAAATAATAATAAATAACAATAATTAAATGATAACATTAATAAATGTTAGCTATTATTATTTTAAAAATTAAAAATATATAACCTAAAAGTTCATCCTCTAAATATTTAACAACAGATTGTTGGGCCCGGGTGGGAAGCCGAATGAAAAGCCCCAGTCCATTTCTGTCCCAAACCCCATTAAAGACATTGAACCCCTTTCTTCAATTTAATCCATCCTAAATCCTGGGCTTTTCCTCTCATTTACCATCCCTTTCCTGTCCTAGTCCACTTAGCCTGATATAGCAAAAGTACAATACACTGGGTAACTTAAACAAACATTTATTTCTCACTGTTACGGAGCCTGAGAAGTCCAAGGCCAAGGTGCCAGCAGACTCAGTGTCTGGTGCAGGCCCGCTCCCTGGTTCAAAGATGGCCACCTTCTCATTGTGTTCTCAGGTGACAGAAGGAGAAAGAGAGGTCTCCGGAGTCTATTTTATAAGGGCACTGATCCCATTCACCAGGTTGGAGCCCTCACCACTTAATCACCTCCCAAAGGTACCATTTCCTAATACCATTACCTCGTAGGTTAGGATTTCAACATAATAATTTGGGAGAACACATTCACTCAATCACACGACCCCTCTTTCTCTTCGCCTAGTGGTCAGTCAGCTCTTACTTCATCTCCAAAGTAGTTTTACCATCAATTAACTTTGCCAATTTCAATCTCCAATTATTATCTTTGTTTCTACTTGAGCCTCACACTGTCTATTTTCATTTCCTTCTGCTTGGAGAGTGAAGGTGGAGGTTCATTGATCCGTAGGTACGTATCTTAGCAATTCGGCCTAATTATCTTGTGCTAAAGACAAGGTATTATTGTTCCATCCGTTTTTAATTGGCTGTCACTGCAGTAATAGACCTTCCTGTTTGAAGAAGCCGGCTCGGCAGGAACCACCTCCCCCACCCCTGGTTCCCTTTTACAAACCTCTAATTTATGTAAATGTTCACAAGCTTGTGTTTATATGCTCCCCACTGTGCATGCCCTGGCAGATTTTTCAAACAGATATTCTTCATGTATTTTCCTTCTCTCTTAAAGGCTACAGGAAATGTGATTTGGTGATATGTTCACTAGAATGTCATTTAACGCTGTGCCTCCCCCCAGAGATACAAAAGGGCAGGAAGGACAAACGGAAGCCAGGAGGCCCTCAGCCTGGGTGCGTTAGGGTCTCCCCAGTTATAATCAAGTGCCCTCATTTAAGCACCTGAAAAACAATTTTTAAAAGTGCTGTAGGATAGACATCTCCACAGGTGGCAGCTGTTTGAAGGAACATCAAAGGTTATAATGGAATAATGCCTTCATGTGTCCGTATGCACTATTTTATGAAAGCTACATCCTGCTAACCTTTATATTCTCCTTTTTCCTTTGGTCCTGATAGTTCTCTATATCTATTTTATTATGCCCTTTTAAGCCAGCACAAGTCCTTTTTGGAAAAAAGAAAGCCAAAATCAACGATTTATTCTTAATAATAGTTGCGATAGTGTGTTTATTACCTGTAGGGATAATTAAATGATAATAGGACAGTTTATGTATAGCGATTTTAACTTTTAAACATCTTATTAATATTTTTTTTGAAGGATCCTTACAGTGCATCCAGGAGCATGAATTTTTTTTTTCATGGAAAAGGAATCAAAACCTAGAGGTGTGACTCTCCCAAGATTATGCATTTGGTTATTATTAACAATAATAAACAAAACCAGCAGCAGCCGCAGCAGCATCTCATTGTATTTGCTCGCTGCTAACCAGGACTTAAACACGGGTCTCCTGGTTCCAAACCCCACACTAGCTTCTTTCTGTATGACCTACCTCTCCAGTATCCTCGGCAGAAAGTAGCTGTTGCTGGCCTACCAGGGAGGAGAAATAATGAAAGCACGAGCCTGCGATACACGTCACTAGTCGTTAGCGTGTGACGGAGCGGTCACTTAGGTGCTCGGCTCTATGTTGAGGAAGCATGGACAAGAAAGGGGTATAACAAAATCAGAAAAAAATGATGGGCCAGGATCCACTTGGTGGCAAAACAAAAATCAATTACTGCTCTTGCCATATACTGGGAACGCCTAATCACTCCCATGTAAACCTGTTTCTCTGTCCTCCACTACCCTGGGGGCTCGGACTGCACCCTTGAGCCCTGTGGGCCTTGATTGCGTTGCCTGCAAAATAATGTGAGTGGATTAGATAATCTCTGAGGTTCCTGTATTCTAGTAGTACCTGCTTCTACGAATGAGAGGTGGACAGGTCGTTTTAATCGTTCTTGAAAACTCGCAATTTCGGAAGCAATGCTCAATGATCATCAGGCTGGGTCTGACCGACCTCAGCTCTGTGACCCCGGCACTGCAGTGCGCGGCAGAGTCGGGCATTCCGATCCCCGGGCCACACTTTGAGAAACACTTCTCCTCTCCTTTAAAGGCTGATTTTGACTTTGGTGATTCACCTGAGTAACACCTGCTTCCAGCGGGTGTAGCTGGGGCCATTAGTCATCTTAGTTCTAGACGAAAAGAGTAACGGCTTTTTAAAGACCTCTTAATATTTTTGTGTTCCGGTGAAGTACACGAATTTTCTATTTCTAACAAGGACCTTATTGAAAAACATACTGAATAATAAACCGTCTGAAGAGAACAAATGAACCACTAAAAGGGTAGAAAGAGAGGAATTAGAATATTACACACTGTAAGTGCCATCCTACAGATGTTTCTTTGGGACCATTGGCCCCCATATGTTTGTGGTTTATCATTCTCTCCAGTTAGTAGAATAATTCTTTCCCTTTTCTTCTTCATTTCTTCGAAGATTATCTCAGAATGGAGCTGCTTTAAACTCAGACAATACTCATTTTTTCTTCCCAGAGATCTGAAGCCCTTAACAGTTGGGTTTATCTTCCTTGAACACCTGGAACACTGGTGGTGGAGGAAGGGGCCCTCGGAGTCTCAGCCCGGGTACCCCCTTCCATGTGAGTTAATGAACCATTGTTCAGTTTATCATCGCTTTGTCTCAATTCCCATGTTCTTCCTTTCCCTCTTCCCGCAGCTTTCTTCGGTCCTTATGTGTATCCAAGGTGTCCCAAAATAAAAATCTCACAGCAATGTCCCTTCTTTGATATATCAAGGCTAATCCCAGTAGTTTCTGTGCAGTGGACAGGTTCAAAACAGAAAGTGTAATCTATTTCAAATAGGAAGAAATAATGACTGAAAGCCTGGAGATAACAGTTAAACCCACTAAAAATCAATTTAAAAAAAAACAAAGTTTAAAGGCCACCATTCTCTTTCATGACATTTTTCTTAATGCTGGATGTCCCATACCACCAGGCACTCAGGTAATAGAACTGATTATTATATAACTCTGGCTCAGGAACATGCAACCATTATAGGGAAGGTAGAAGGGCTAAGGGAGGGGGGGCGGGAAATAAAAGTAAATTTCTATGCCTCCTCCCTAGCAAAGCCTCACAATTCTTTTGTAGAAAATAACATCCACACAGGTAGCAGTAGGAAACAGCATTTTTCAGCCATTACATTTGATTGCTGGACACCCAACTCAGCAGTCTTATGAACCTACAGATTCCCAACTTGACCACTAATTTTCACTAACGGGTGCCCTCACTTAACCTCTTTGTGAGTATAAAATGAAGAAAAAGATGCCTGCCCATTATAAGTCAGCACCATAGAAAAATTTTAAATGAGACTTATTACCTCAAAGGAATTTATAAAATCATTAAAGATCCCCACTCCTTCAAAAAAAAAATGATTTTTAATCCTATGCAGGGATATGCATTGCAAAGCATCCTCCTCAGTCAAGCAAAAGGCAGCGGAAGGTCAAGGAGCTCACTCTCCGCCTGACGGGCTGTCCCTGTGTCAGTTCCATTGATGTGAATCCGGGGTTTGCACCTCCACAGCTGGCCATGAATTTTTAAAACAGGCTTTCTTTTCTGCTTCTACTCATTTTCCACCTTTGACAGGGGACTCTTTTCATCTTCGACCCTATCTCCCAGATCACATCTTTATCAAGCTGGTCCTAACATCCAAAACTGACCACCTGGCCTTACAACCTCTCTCTCATGAATAGGCAAAGTCCATTGTATTCTGACCTCCATACCCATTGGCTGTGATGAAAACATGCCTTTGAACAAACACAGAAGTTCCAGAAACATTTTTAGGAAGGCAGGAGCCTGTAAGAGTGAGCAAATGATGATAGCATACCAACCAACTCAAACTAATGTAAGTTATTTTAAGAATAAAACTGAGTAAACATGAATAACTCATGCTCCTCCGCAAAACTTGTTGTGGAAAGCGTCTGAAAATAAGAGGCACTGAAAAATAAATATTTGGGTGATTACTCATTACCACTACTCCAGGTGGTGCCTGGATTTCAACTTTGCATTCCAGTCAGATGAAAGCTTCGTGAACTAGTATCTGAGTTCTGCATTTTCTGTTTGGGAGAGCTATACAGGCATTCCTCAACTTTCAAGGAAATGCCTGCTTCTTCCCCGGCGCATCCTTCCTTCCCCCGCCCCTCACTGGTGTGGCTCCTCTCAGCTAGCAGGCGTCCCGACCTGCCTGAGTCTGACTGCTGCTACTGGGGGAGAAGGGTGACGTGTGTTGCGCCCTTGTGTCCTAAAGGAAGGAAAGGGACTTAAGACATTTCAAGAGCTCTGTATATCAATTAGGAATGTTCGCTTTCAATTAAACCAAAAACCTTAGCAACAAAAAATAAACTTCTTGTTTTCTTAACAAGAAGTCCAGAGGTAAGGAGCCTTATGGCTGGGCCAACGACTCAGGGATTTCATCAAGAGTCCAGGCTTCCTCTTCAGATTCTGTTAATACTTCGAGGTGCTTGTCTCAAAATAGTTTCTCAGCTCTATATTCCACAAGCATCTTAGATCAAGTTTGTGTACAGTGACCCTCTCCTAACAGGGTGGTCTTTTCTCTAGTCCAGACACTGTGGGATGGGGGTGGGGGGTGCAAAGGGCGGTCATCAATTTCCGATTCTTAAGACCCTTGACACTTGGGTGCTAAGAACAGTAAACTTCCACCCATTTGTAGTATTCCAAGAAGGTGAGTTACCACCTAAAAGTAAAGAGGAGGAAGGAATAAAGTAGAAATTAGAGGCTAAATTAGTCTCAGTTAGATTAACTGTAACAGGAAAAAAAAAGTGTCTAGAAGGCCATTCCCCTATAATAGGCTACTAGAGATGGAAAGAAGGAGCTGGTGCACGTACACAAACTACTCTAGTACAAGACACAAGAGGAGAGATGTCAACGGGGCTGCTGAGGACAGAGTGAGCAGAGCGGATTGGGGAAGTCAGGAGGGCTTCTGCAGGAGGCGGCACCTGGGATGGACTTCACGATGTCGGTACAGTGGAAATGTGAACTGAAAGGGGAGGGCCATTATGGAGACCCTTGGATGTCAGACCACAGAAGTTAGATTTAATGGAGGTCAAAAAGGGAGACATTAAAACTTGTGGATGATAAGAGACATAATTAAATTTCTGCCAAAAAGCAATGAAACTGGAATTGACATAAACAATGGGCTAGAGGAAACTAAGGTCTGGAAGTGTAGCTAGGAGGCCATTGCAATAATCTAGAGAGGAGAGTGAGGACTGGAGCGGATATTGTAACAGGGAGACGATGAGGAGACAAGCTGTTCAGACCACAGCAGCTGAAAGAGTGTTCAGAGAAGAGAAAGGCGGGGTCAGGACCGTGACCTCGGTGACTATGGCTGAGCCCACAGCGCTGTTAGCAGGAACAAGTTACGAGAAACATCATTTTAGGGAGCTGGAGAGAAGTGTGGAGAGAATTTTCATTTTGAACATGTTGACTTTTAATGTGTTTCCTGACAGATGAATAAATAAATCAGGCAGGTTTGGAAATGTGAGCCTGGAGTTTGGGAGAAAGGTAGTCAGGGGTGGGGAGGTATGCCTACACACAGAGTGTTGATGAATCCTTGTGAATGGATGAAGTACTAAGAGAGAGAATATAGGAGAAAAAAAGGAAGGGAAGGGAAGGGAAGGGAAGGGAAGGGAAGGGAAGGGAAGGGAAGGGAAGGGA
>PVJD01011259.1:0-47485 GCA_004026545.1 Mormoops blainvillei | reverse complement strand
GGGGGGAAATGGGGACAACTGTAATGGAACAATATCAACAAAAAATTTTTTTAAAGGAAGTATGGTTACTCTTAGGAGAGCGGGAGCAGATGGAGAGGTTTTGGGGTGGTCGGCCATGGTTCTTTTTCTGACTTGGATGGTAGTTACAAAGGTATCTTGCCTTATAATAATACATTAAACAATATGTTTGTTTTATGTGGTTTTCTATAGATGTGTTACACTTAACAATAAAAAAGTTTAAGAAATAAACAAGAAAGACATCTATTTTCAAGTTACCAACATGACATCACAACAGACAGGTACAAGAGACACAACATCAAGATTATAGATCGCAGGAAAATGTAGTAAAATAATTAGGAGGTGATGAGTTTTGAGTAACTGTGCTTTTAATATAATAATTTACTTAACTGTAAGTTTATACAATTAAATTTTTAATAACAGCTACATTTAACAACTAGCTCACAAAATTCCGAGAACTTTACCAACCAGCTTGAACAAGCTAAGGATGAGCTACTCCAGCACACTCCTGCCTGCACCCCAACAATTCTCCTGCTTCCTTGCATTTAAAAAAGCTTAGTTTTTAAAATCAAATGCATACTTGCACAATTTTAAAAGTCAAATAGTTCTACAATAATTGTTGTAAAATCTACTCAACTCTGTTCCTCCTTCCCCCATGTTCTCGTTCTTAGAGGTAACTGTTTCAATTGTTTTAACTGATTCTGTCTTTACATGGCTGTCTCCTTACAAAGACACCAGTCCTGTTGGGTTAGGGCCCCACCCTACTCTAGCATGACCTCATCCTAACTAATTACACCTGCAACAACTCTATTTCCAAATAAGGTCACATTCTGAGGTACCGGGGGTTAGGACTTCAAATTATCTTTTCTGGGGGAGAGAACAGGAGCACAATTCGACCTATTACAGTGGGGAAGGAACTGTTCTAATTGCTTCTTAAGCAGATTTTCAGCCAATTCTTACTTCTTTACCCCTCACTTTCAAATGTAACCAGTTTGCTGTTGCCAATTCCTGAGTCTTTTGGAGGGCCCCACAGTGGAAACTGGTTTGCTTCTTAGCTTACCTCAAGGCCAGTTCGAGATGCAGTTTTCTCGGATCTGCTATGTCAGCTACCACTCATCAGTTTTCCAGCTGACAGTTTTGCTGCTGCTTTCTCTGATCTCCACCATTGATGGTTTGCCTTAAAAAAAATCTCTTTACTCTTATTTTAGTGGGCTTCGAAGGGGGAGCATTTTTAGCCAGAAGTTCTTGCACATGTACTTAATTCTGTCCTTCTCAAGTGGTACCTTCTTTCTGAACTGTCTTGCATCTCAAACCACAACAAAACTCTTAAGGGAAAGATTTCTCTAAACGCTATATATGTGGATAGTGGAGGGACAGAGAGAGATGGGGTAGGGAGAGAATCGGATTTGACCGATTCAAAGCCCTTACTCTATAACCCCATGCTGCCTCTGTGAAACAGATAAACAAACATCAACACAGTAGTTGCCACTCAGAAAGAGAATGGCAGGAAAGCAATCTGACAATGCATATGGACAGTCCTAAAAATATTTAGTATTTCTGATGCAGTTAAGTGGTCCCACTCTCAAGATTCTATCCTAAGGATATAATTCAACAGAATGAAGTGACAATGTGGACTTTCACTTATGAGAAAATGCTAGACCAAATATTCTGAAAAACCATTCCACTGCAAAAACCATAGAAACCCTAGCTAAAATATAAAAAGAAACCCCCATCTTTTAAAAGGTATAGTTGAGCTTGTAAAAAGGAAAATACTCAGGAATGAAAAATAAAGAGGGAACTATAAACTAGCATGGTAAGTGACTGATAACCCTGAGGCCATTCGTTACTCCCAAAAGCCTACAATCTCAGGTTTTAACGACCTTATGTTTGTGGGAGACATGATCTTGGGCGCAGGGAAAGTAGGGCATTGGCACTGAGACCTCTGCATACAGTCAAACTCTCCAAGGACAGTGAGATGAAACAAAATGGAGATAAAATGTGGGAGAATCAATCTTCTTCAGTATGACCAAAGAGCACAAAATACAAGGAGAAAAATCTTAAAAGTTGTTAGAGAGAAAAGAGACGGTTAAAAGGAACAACTGGACTGGCGATTACAGTGGAACAATAATTTAAGATAACTGAGAGAAAACCACTGTCAATGTAGAATTTGATATCTACTTAAATTATGTACACTGTATGTAGAAATAAGGGTGAAATGAGGGCATTTTCGGAAAACCCCAAACTGAAAGAGTTATCATCAAAGGATGCCCATTAAAGGAGCTTCTAAGGGTATACATTAGGATAGAGAAAAAAATGATCCCAGAAGGAAGTCTGAGATTTATGAAACAATAATAATGTCTAATTTGGAGGTTAAAAACAAGACGGTGCTAAAATATTGGATAACAATAACTTTCAAGACAAGAGAATGGTGATGATTAGCATTCTGACACCCTTGGGTGGTGGAGTTATTTTGATTTAGACTTTAAGTACACATGCTAAAATTTAAGAGTCATCACTAAATAAAAATAGAGCATATAACTTCCAAAACAATAGAGAGAAGAATGTGGAATCAATCTGAAATAAAACAGGAAAGGGGGAAAAAGACAATGGAAAAAGCAGAAGAGAGAGAGCACAAAATAAAATGCTAAAGATAATTCCGTATATCTACGATTAAAATCATAATAAAGTATAAATGGCCTAAACTCACCAGTTATAACAAAGATATCCTCAAACTGGATGAAAACATAATAATCCAGATATTTGCTGTATCCTAGAGAAAACCTAAAACACAAAGACATGGCATATCAGACTAATTAATGTTAGCTACTGTAATGAACAACCTCTAAACTCACAGGGGCTTAACACAAGAAAGTTTGTTTCTTGCTCACATAACTACATCAGGTGCGGTTGCTTCTCTGGGTATCATTCTTTTGGTCAGTGACCTAGGAGTCTGGGATCCTTTAATCCTAGTTCTGCCACTTTGGAGTTCTTTGCCCCCAGAAAAGTAAACATGGGAGAAAACACATAGAAGATCATGCATGACATTTTTGCCAAGCCTACAAGTGACATATTTCACTTCTGCCCATATTCCTCTGGTGGTTCCAACATAATTGCAAAAAGAGCTGGAAAATGTAGTCCTGTGTTCCCAGGAAGAGAAAATGGAATTAGTGAGCACCTACCCAGTCTCTGACACATAAAAAGGTTGAAAATAAGAAAAGATGAAAAGGGGTATGCTAGGCAGACTATAACCAGAAGAAAGCTAGAGTAGTTCTGCTCACATTGGACAAAATAGTCTTCAAGGTAAAATGCATTAATAGGACTGATAATGGTGACTACATAAAGATAACAGATTCAATTCACCAGAAAGAGATGTACCTAATGACACCTTCAAAGAACATACAGTACAAATCGACAGAATTATGAGGAGAAACTGACAAACCCACCACCCCAAAATGTAACATACACCCTTCTTAGTCATTGATGTCACACAGACCAAAAATTAGTAGCATATAGAAAATATAAGTTATATATTTAACAAGCTTGATCAAAAGGACATGCATAGGGAGAAGTTTTCAGTTAGTGATCATTGCACCTTGGACAAGCCTCGCTGGGCCGTGATAATGCCACTACACAACACTGAAAAAAGGCTGCGTATAGAATCTTGTATCCGATGAGGGAATGCACATTTTTCTTTCTCTGTACTGGATGCTCCTTTTTTTTTTCCTTAAAAGGGCAAAAACCGTTTAGCCAATCTGATCATATGCTTGTGTACAGAACCAGTTTCAAAAAGTTTCCCAGAATCAGTATCATACAAATCATGTTCTCTGATTACAGTGCAACTATTTAAAAATAAATAACAGAAAGATAACCAAGAGAAAGAAAACTGTGTATGAGGATGTTTACTTTAGTGTTAATTACCTACAATAGTGAAAAATTAGAATCACTGAAATATCCAATGACATGGGTAAGGTTAAGTAAATTATGCTTCATCAACCCAATGGGCTATCATGTGGTCATTAAAATTATTTTTTTAATGGACTATGTTTAATATACAACATTAAGTGAAAAATTTAAATCTACAAGGGTGGTATACTCTGATTTCTCTTCAGATCATATAAACCATTTGTCTTTTTAAATCTACAGGGGATGGCAAAAGTAGGTTTACAGTTGTAATACAAATAGTACAATAATTAATAACTGATACAAGAATAAACTGTTTTATGTACTCACAACTCTAAACCTACTTTAGCCACCCCTATATGTTTTCTATGATTACGACCATGTGAAAATTTATGTACTTTTAGATAGATTGGAAAGATATAAACAAATGAAAACATTTGTTATGTTATAGTGATGAGATCATGTGTAATTCTACTTTTAAAAGGATTTTCTATGATATGGTTACATTGTTTAATGTGAGTGAAAAGAATCAGTAGAAGACTATCTCTGGTAGTTGATGCTAATTATGTCTTAATATCAATTATCCCTGTTCTTTTTTTCCCCCAAAGATTTTACTTATTTATTTTTAGAGAGGAGGGAAACATCAATGTGTGGTTGCCTCTTGAGCGCCCCCTACTGGGAACCTGGCCTGAAGCCCAGGCATGTGCCCTTGACTGTGACTCAAACTGGTGACCCTTTGGTTCGCAGGCTGGTGCTCAATCCACTGAGCCACACCAACCAGGGCTATCCCATTCTTTTATAACAACAGAATTTTAGTTTGGTACATAACTGCCTAAAACAAGAGTACATTTCCCAGCCTCTCCTGTAGGTAGGCATTACGATGGGGTAAAGTCATAGTTAATATGAGAAGTGGCTGCCCTGAACAGACTCTTTAGTCTGTCCTTCCTTTGTCGTTTTCCTTCATCTTGTTACCTTAAATCTCCCTTAGCTTTGTTATTGCACATACTATGGGTAAACTGAATCGGATGAGCATTCGATTGAAACAGGGACTGCTTCATAATTTAACAAATGAAAATATGTATGACTCATGTGGTAAGTACGTGTTTTCTATTCAACCAGTGTCCAGAACAAGCTCTGAAAACAAGGGGATTATCCACCCCATGTTTGGAGATCAAATGAGGATATATTAATATGGAAGAGTACACACTTATGTTAAATATATTCTAGCGGGAATCATATACATTTACTACAATATTCTTTACCATTTAAGAGAATGTTTTAGCAGAGAATGAGATCATTTATAGGCTACTTTGCCTGAGTTAAATCAGCAATCAACCTCCACACTTTAAATGTTAAACAAAATGAAAAACTGTATTTTTAAAGCTAAATAAATAATGCACTTTAACTATCACAACCTTTGGTAAGTAAGGTTTGATACAATCCAACAGACTGAATCACAAAAATATCAATAATTTGAACTGTATCAGGAATGAAAATTTATCAATTCAAAAGGAATTGATAAATATTACTTAAAACAGTCTTCATACTTGAAAAATATCCAAAGTATAACATTAAAGCAGATGCAACATTCTGTCCCAAGTGCTTACGATGCTCAATAATGATTAGGTATGCTATGTCACGCTGACTGTAGCAACAAATTCATTATTAATTTTATTATAATTGAGAATAGGTCAATCGCAAGCTGTTCTGTAAAAACAACATGCTACTAAAAAAAAGACACTGGAAGCTGACTCCACAGCAGTCTTTTATTCTGAGAATTCTAATATGTATGCTAAGCATGGCCTGGTCAGATATTTTTTTTTAAGTGAAGGAAAGTAAAAATTGAGTAAAAGTGCTAGGGATTAATTTACTCATTTCTCGGACAAAACTGTATCTGGCTAGTTCAAGGGCATCTAGTTGAAATAATTTATTCAGATTAAAATTCTGTCAGTAAAAAATATTTGTACCCATGGTAATACAAAAAGGGCTTAAAAATTTGTCACACATTTGGTTAAGAGAGCATACCAAGGCCTTGTTTATATTTTATTTTTCTTTAGGACTCATATTCAATCATTTATAGACAGACAAGCAAATTATTAAATAACTTGGTTTCCTGTTAATTAGCTGTGCATTAAAATGGTGGAAAACGATGAATATACAACTCTTGACGCCAGGCAAATGGTCGCTTTTTGTTTTTTTCCAATTTGTCATCTGACTTGAGTTCCTTAATTTCCACGATGTCAAAAGATGAGGAGGAGACAATCCTCTGTTGGTACTTTTTATCTGCTGTGTGTGTTTGAGGTTCCTAGGTAGAATTATAAATAAAAGTGCAAAGTGTTTTATATTTGGTTTTTACTACTTTATATTTTTATATTTAACTTTTTATACTTAGCCGCATCTCAAAAAATTTGTAGCATATTTTTAACAATTTACAAAGTAATACATGAATATAGGTTCATTGTAAATATCGCTACAACGAAGGAAACGTAGGAGTCTACTGAAGCAGAATTTACACAGTATAGATTTTAAGACTTCTGATAGAACTGACTTCCTCTTTGAGAAATGCACCATGAGATATGTGCTGACTCATCAGTGTCAACATACATAGGGTTTTTTTGTTTTTTGCCAGCTCATGTAGTATTGACCAGGTTTAAGAATTTCAAAAATATGTGTTACCAGGAGAAATGTAGCTTTCTACTATCATCCAAGGTATATAACAAAGGTTTTTCAGCCTTGAACTTGTAGATTAGAAAAATTCTTATGGAAGTAGAATTACTTAACAGCTTGCATATTGTCCAAAACAATGAATTCAGTACAAGTTAAACTTACAGTCCCCACAGAAGTGTTTACGTCTTTCGCCATCCTATAAGCTTTTTTCATGTTTTCAACTTTCATTTGAGCTTGCTTGGATCGATGACCCGCATGTTTAATCTGACTTTGCTGTTGATAGGGCCGATGTAAAGGTTGGTTCCTTGAGAGGGATGACGAGTACCTAGGTAAAGTTTATATTACAGACAAAAAAATTGCACAAAATAAAATTTAAATGTATAGCAAGTTTCTAATTGTATTAAAACATCTTCTAGCAAGTATATCATAGACCTCAGTACTTGCAGCAATACTGCATAGATATTTTTAGGCCAAAGTTATCATTTCTGTTTGAGTTGACATACCACAGTTCTTTACCTGCCATGATGACAGTGATGAATGATAATGATCAAAATTATAAAACGTGGTATAAATTTAAAATCAGTTTTCCTGGAAAATGCCATGTAGTAGCCATTTGAATCTTTTTTTTTAACCATATACTAACACAAAAGGTAGTAAATTTCATAATGGATGAAAAAACAAACTTTTTAAAATCAGTGTTGGACTCAGACAGAGTTGGTAGTATGCCCATAGTCCATCACCTTGGCCTTACCATTCAGGGCACATAGGCCCAATTTCCAACTGCTAGCATTGACCTCACCCAGCCTGAGAACTTTCTTGTGAAAACAAAAGACCATGTGCAGGGAAACTGCCCAAGAATAAATACTTTCTCTCCTAAGCAACCCTTAACCAATGACTAATGGACATTGGTGCATAGACATCCCAACTCCTTTGCCCTTTGACATAACTGGAGTTATGTGTTCTATCCTGGTTCAGACATTCCCAGGAGAGATTAAGTTCCAGTTACCCACAGAGGTAACTTACTTCCTAACGCACAGAGTTTGAGCTGCCTGCCCTTTCCTGTTTCACTTTTGTACACCCTCTTATCAGTGGTTCCTAGGATCACCTCGCAAATAAAGAACTCATACTCAAATCCTTGTCTCATGGTTTGCTTCTGGACGATCCCAAACTAAGACTACATTCAAAAAAGCCTTTAAAAAAGTACTTTTCACTCTTCAGTTGATTTAGAATTTGACTACTTATTTGGCTCTTTAAAGCGACTCGTTCTTGGATAATCAGTAGCATGCATCCAAACAGCAAGGAGTCTGGGGTCATATATGGTGGCAGAGAAAATTACACCATTTATTTGACCTTGGTGGTAATAGGGTTAAGTTCTATATTCAGTGCTTATATGGATGAGCTAGTGAAAATCTATGTCATGACAGGCTGGCTGCACCCTACACTAGGCCATCCGTCTGGCAAATGCATGGCCTTGATCATAAAAATAAATGGGCTAAATTATGTTATTGAGTCAGCACCACTCATCTCCTCTCCTGAAAGAAAACCCCAGCATGTTTGTGTGACAATGGGTCACCAGTGTCTTCTTCAGGTACTAAAGGAGTATTTTTCATTTTGAATATGGCTGTGTGAAAATGGACTACCAATATGTCCTGTTCAGTCTTATTATCTCTTTTTCTTAAGAAAGAAAGCTTATTCTGTAAACAAGATGGGCCAGGTGAGACTTGGTAATGGAAAGAAAAAAAAGATATAATTGGAGCAGTCATATTCCGTTCATGTTGCTTCAGATCATAATACAGTCTATTTTGCTACAACATGTGTTTCTGTAACGTGAATTGGCTCATGTGCTACTGGAAAAGAAGGGAATAATGTCACTGTAATTTATATGCAATTTATCCTCAGCAAGGGGAGCCAGAATAGCAAGAGTAGAATTATAACCTTCAGCAGAAAGGAAAAAGTCCTTAGCTCTGTGCAGCACAGGCAATGGGAGGCCTTCTAGCTGTATTTATAAAAACAACAATTAGCCCTGGCTGGTGTGGCTCAGTGGATTGAGTGCTGGCCTGTGAACCAAAGGGTTGCTGGTTTTATTCCCAGTCGGGGCACATGCCTGGGTTGCAGGCCAGGTCCCCAGTAGGGGGCACATGAGAGGCAATCACGCATTGATGTTTTTCTCCCTCTCTCCTTCCCTTCCTCTTTCTCTAAAAAATAAATAAAATCTTTTTAAAAATAACAACAATTAGCATCTGCACTTAGGGCTCTCTCCCCAGAGAGGGGCCCCACCCCCACACAATCCACCCTTACTGTCCTCCACCCTACTCCCCACCTTGGGTGGCTCTTGCTTCTTGGCAAGTTGAATTGCCTCTCATGTCCACTTAAAAGGCAAACCGCACTGGGTCAGGGCTCCACTTCCATCTGTACTATCTCAGTGCCCACTACTTGCTCTAACTGAAGAGTTGCTAGCATTCCCACCCTATTGTACATTTTTAATATTTGCTGCGGTGGCCGCCAGCTATCCTCAACTGCCTGTCTGGGGATACAAATCGTCTCCCCAGGTACCAACTGTCCTTTTTGTTGGTGCTCTGTTTACAAAGTGCGTAAGTTTTGAGCAATCTGGACCGACTCTATTTTTCCCATATGCCCTATTTTTAAAATAATTCTCACCTGAGGGCATGAGTTTATTGAGTTTAGTGAGAGGGGAAGGGAGGGAGAAAGAGAGGGAGAGATACATTGATGCAATAGAGAAACACTGATCGGTTGCCTCTCGTACGCACCCCAACCAAGGACTGAACCCACAAACCAGGTATGTGTCCTGACCGGGAATCGAACCTGCTACCTTTCGGTTTGCGGGATGATGCCCAACCAACTGAGCCACACTGGCCAGGGTCCCATGTGCCCTACTATTATCTTCCATGACCTATTTGGCAGAATGTGAACATTTTCAGAAATGTCCCTAGTATTATAACCCCAATGAGGGCTCGCTTTTACCTAACTTCAGAAACAATACGTAGCTGGTCCTGACGCATCTCTTCTGCGCGTGGTCTCTGTGATAGATACTTCATTTCTTTCTGTAGACGGTTTGAGATTACTCCAGATTCTGCATAATTAACTATGTCATACATCATCATTGTCCTGGGAATGTTTTTGAGGCTTAATCTTCTCCAACAGTTATTTCTTCCACCAGAAGATGCAGGGCTCTTATCCAGTAGACTACAATACTAGAGGGTGGGGCAAAAGTGGGTTTACAGTTGTGAGTATGCAAAACACAATATATTCTTATATTCTTATTTATTATTTGTATTATTTTCCATATGAACTGTAAGCCTACTTTTGCCCACCCTGTATATGGAAAAAACAAAAGTGATTAGTTGTGGGTGCTCTAAAATGTTTTTAGACACATTTCCCAAAGTTCCACTCAAATGTCACTTCATTCAAAAAGCATTCCTTGGTCACATCTCTGAATTTTATTGGCATCCCTCTTCTATGACTCTTACTATGGACTATCTGATGTTTTAGCTGTGTACATCTTAGCTCCCCTGTTGGAAGGCAGAATCCTTGTCACACAGTATCATGCACGTAGTACCACACTCACTAAATATTTCTTTAATGCATAAACATTTTAATGGCAAATATAAATCAGATAAATTAAACTCAGGATATGCCTAAAAATTGACAATAGCTATGTGATCTTCATTTCTGGTAGTGCTCCTTCATGACATGCGTGGGCTGAGATGACATTTGCATAAACCTTTTTAGAAATGAGTTCATCTCTGGTGCTAAGTGGTGAATTTCATTATTTCATTTGAAATATTTATAGAAATCCCATTTTTTAAGAATTTTAAAATATAAAATTAGGAATTAAAAATGCAAATGCAAGTATATAATCAATTCAACCTTATAAATGTTCATTTAAGAGCTAGGAATAGGGAAGGAGGATCTATAATGCTAGGAAATGGAATAACAGCTGGGCAGTTAGGGTATAACCCCTACCCCCACATACACACTCTCTCACACACATACGGGCAGTTGTCCCTTTGTTTTATTTAGGTATGCATGAATTTTAATTACCACCATTTAGTCAAATAAGCCCAGTCCTTCAACAGCATGGTTCGAATTTCAGTTACCACAGGATAATTGAGTAATTGCATAAAGTACAAACTCTGCTGCTACCTCTTCAGTCCCTAGATCACTGCATCAATAACAGATGTGTATGGTGATTAGGGACAAATCATGTCACTTCTTTCAAAGTGTGTCAATGATTGGTCACTGCAGATCTGTTATTTAGTTCACAAAACCAGCAAAGTATGTAGTTGCATTGCCTCTTTGTCTCCCAGTGACAAAAAAACAAAAACAAAAAAAAAATCAAAAGAGGGAATAGCCAAAAAAGAAACGAAAAGTGGTAATGATGGAAGTAAAATTCAAATCGAATGTAAAAGGAGTTTTAGAAGAAATAGGTGACTGTGGGGTGTTGACACTCATCATCCAAGAGACTGCATGCAGAGAGGCAGCTAGAGGAAGCTGGTGAAGGTGAAGTTAACAACATAAATGAGGAAAGTGGCTGCAACAGAAAGGACTAAGCTGTCCCGAGGAAGTGACGCTAGCAAGATACTTTACAGTAGCGGAACTCTGAGATATGTCAGAACGTTTAAAGTCCAGAGGATAAAATGTTGGTAGGTGATCCAAACTTAGAAAGGAGTATGACAATTTGCCAAGGCATAGAGAAGGTGCTTGCTCTGTATTCTAAGTTATATAAGAACAAGAGGGCAAGCACTGTTTAAACTACTCTAAACTGTTTTTTAATAGTTTTATTGAGATTTAATCCCCTACAATTCACCCATTTAAAGTATATAATTCAATGCTTTTTAGTATGTTCACAGTTGATAATTTTAAGCTTTTTTTAACAAAAAAAACACTTTACTTCTTAATGCTTTATAGTATATTAAATCTTCCATTTTTAAAATTTTCCTATATATGTATTAGATAGTAAGAGCATTTTTAATGTTTTGATGAGATTTTTTAAAGGCATGGAACAATCACAAATTTTCCCATTGATTACAAAGTTTGCTTCACACGGTTTCAGTTTGCATGGTCCTTTTCATGGCCCTGCACTACTGTGTAAAGTGAGGACTGCCTGTGTATTTTATTTCCTGAGAGTGGAGTAGTAAAATGGGTAAAGGTCTCAGAACAGTCGATGATCTGCTCTGCACTTATTAGCTATATGACCTTGGGTAAGTTTTAAAAAATCTCATTAAACTTAATTTTTCTCATTTATTAAAGGGTCACATAATTTATAAACTTGAAGATTAAAGGAGATAATAATATGCATGTAAAGAGCTAAAAACTGTGCGGTGTCCATGAAGGGCTCAATAAATATCAGCAATCACATCTCTCTCTACCAATATATCAATCTGTGGACTTTTTCCTATGACACCAATCCTTGGCATAGTCACAGTCTGCAAGTATAAGAGCCATGTCCTTAACAATGATAGTCGGCACCCCCAAGCTCTACCTATTTCTTGGTCCAATGCCCTAATCTTCTAGGTTAAGGCTTTAAGAGAAAGAAAACAGAATTGGGAGCCCCTAAGGCACTGTATTAATTTCATGTTTCACAATGAAGCAACTGAGTGAACAGTTAAGGCCATATATTATTATTATGAGCTAGAATTTTGGGATCCCTTGTTCTTTACAATGTGTAAAATGGGGTAATAATAGTACCTACCTCTTAGGGTTGTTACGAGGCTAAAAGGAGTTGGTATTACAGTTACGTGCCATGTAATGATGTTTTGGTCAACAGCAGGTCACCTATATGATGGCTGTCCCATAAGATTATAATGGAGTCGAACAGTTCCTATCACCTAGTGACATTGTCGCCGTCATAACATCACAGTACAATGCATTACTCATATGTTTGTGGTGGCACTGTAAACAAACCTACTGTACTGCCAGTTATATGAAAGTATAGCACATACAATTACAGTAGCAAGTGATACCATCTAGGTTTGTGTAAGCAGCCATGTTGGGTGCCTTCCTTTAGTTTACTGTCCTGTCACCAAGGCCCATTGCTTTTTAAAATTTTTCTAATTTATTGATTTTTTAGAGAGAGAGAGAGGAAGGGAGAGAGAGAAAGAAACAGAGAAAGAGATTTGTCATTCCACTTGTTTATGCATTCATCGATTGATTCTTGTATGTGCCCTGACTGGGGATTGAACCTACAACCTTGGTGTATTGGGACAATGCTCTAACCAACTGAGCTACCCAGCCAGGGCCAAGACAGACTGCTTTTATTTTCTAATTATCTCTTGCGTCTCCAGCCTCACAGCCCTAAACCAAGATACCACCATCTCTCCTAAAATACTGCAGGAACCTCCAAACTAGGAGAAGGTTGTTTCTGGCCTCTAATCCACACTCTACATTGCAGCCACATGGATCTCCTCACTCATTACATTTGATCACCTTGTTTCTTGAAACGCTGCACCAGCTTCTTGTTGCACACAGAATCAAGAAAACAAACAAACAAACATCTTACTATGGTCGAAAGACCTGCATAATGATCTCTTTCCAGCCCTCCAGCCTGACTATGTGCCACACCCTCTGTGCTCTCTCCTCCAGCCCACAGACCTGCTTTCGGGCCCCGCATCTCCTCCTGCCACAGATCCTTTCCCTTGGGTATGCCACCTGCTCAGCCCCAGACTGAGGCTGTGACACACTGTTGATTGCCTACCCATCAACCATTTCTCACTTCTCCCTTTCTGCTGGAGCACTGATTTTTTTCAGGTATACAATGACAATATACTCCAGGAAGGAGGGCCCGAGCACATGAACCATGATCCAGTTCCGACCAACAGGACCTGAGGAGACATCTCTTGGAGTTTTCTGGGAGAGAGTTTTCTTCGTGAGATAAAAAGACTCAAGGAGTATCCTTCCTGCCTTTGAATGTAGTTGAGGATGTGATAGTCATCTTGTTACTATGTGAAGGAAGCCAAGAGAGCTGTAGAGAAGTTGACCCAGAAGCCTGATGTCCACGAGCTGCTTGCTACATTAGCTAGTCTAGGACCCTCTTATCTAGGGACTTGCTACATGGGACAATAAATGTCCTTTAATGCTTAAGCCTCTTGGGGCTGGAAACATTCTGTTACTTGTAGCGGAAAGCACCCAAACAATAAGAGAGTCTTCATTACTAGGTCAAATCCCCATGCAGTCTCTTAGTACCATGTATTTATTTTTGATTTTTTTACTGAGATAAAATTTATACAGTATAAAATCCACCATTTTAAAGTGCACAATTCAGTGGTTTTTAGAAGTTCACATCATATATCCCCACTAATTCCAAAGCATTTCCATCACACAACAAAGTAATCCCACATTCCTTAGTTATCACTCCACAGACACAAAAAGCCACATATTGTATGATTCCATTACTAAAAAGCATCCAGAATAGGCAAATTCAGAGAGACAGACAGAAAGCGGATTAGAGGCTGATAAGGGCTCTAGTGATGGAAGAACGAGGAGTGACTGCTTAATGGATGTGAGGTTTCCCTCTGGGATGACAAAAAGGTTCTGAAACTAGATGGTGGTAATGTTTGCACAACACTGTGAATGTACTTAATGCCACTGAATTTCACTTAAAAATGGTACGTTTTAGCCCTGGCGGGGTAGCTTAGCTGGTTGGAGCATTGTCACAATATGCCAAAGTTGTGGGTTCAATACCCGGTCAGGACACATAGAAGAATCAACCAACGAATGTATAAATAAGTGGAACAACAAGTTGATGTTTCTCTTTCTCAAAAAAAAAAAAAATCAATAATTAAAAAATAAAATGGTACATTTCATATTGTGTATATTTTACCACAATAAAAAATGTATGATTCTTGGAGAGTAAGGTCAGAAGGCTTTTTGTTGTTGTTGTTTGTATGCTTTCACTATCCAAACCTAAATTTCTTACTTGCATGTAATCTTGTAGGGTGAAAATGTCTATTTCATCAGTTATTTTGAATTTCTGGGAAAGACGTTCATCTTCCATCATTTGTTCATAAAACTTCTTCCTCCCCATTATTTTGTAAGCATCGGTTGATGCCTATAAATAGAATAGAAAACAGACTTTTAAAATGGTAGTATAGTAGCAATAATTATTAGCACATACTTCATATATTTTTTTCTGACAAACACATCAAATATTGTTCCTTCCTTCTAGCAGCTTGCTATTTAATAAATGGATTATATTTACAAGAAATATTATACGGGGACTTTAAAAACCACTGAAAATTTGTCCATAACCACATCTACAGTTTTAAAATGTAGCTAGAGGGGTAGCTGAGTCTACAATCTTCAGAGGACTAGCTTTTAAAAGATGTTTTTTACCCCTTAAAAAACAAAACAACCTATAACGCCATTTGTGGTGTCCAGGCAGAGAAAACTTATCTGGTTATTAAATAGGCCGGCCTGGGGACGACAATGAAAAGTGTTCCTGGGCCAACTCTCTTTTACGTGTTAGTTAATGCATGGCCTCCAGATGGAAACATGCACATTTCAGATTGTTCAGACTTCCCTCTCCTTCAGACTTCATTCTCAGTAGCCAAAGATTGGCAAACGAGGGTTTTTTTTTTACATTTGGTACTCAAGGAAAGTACCTGACAGGGAAAGATACAAAAATCACAGAAAATACCGAGGCTCAAACCCCACCTGGCCCTATCCGTACCAACCTCTTCCACACACATCTCTCCTTGTGCTACAAGCTATACATAGACCGTGAGTGGAGCTTTAAGTACTCCCCCACCACCTTCCCACTCCCCGTAAGCATGTGCTGTCTCTTCCAACATGTATTTGTATTATGTATCTGTGCTTCTGGCCACAAAGGGTTTGCTTATGTGAAGGGAGACTGGTGTAGGTGAAAATTCAAATACCTTTTGATTCCAGATCAGTCTCTGTTTTCCTTTGTATCTCAAAGTATGGGAATTCTGTGCTATATAATGCTGATATAAGGCCACAGAGGAATGACTGAGATAGGGTTGAAACTCAGAATCTGTTCTTTTTACTTAACACACAATACAACAGCAAACCTGTTGTATTTTTCTATTCCAATCCTCACTTTTGTTATCTACAATAGTCATTTAAAAAAAAAAATTCCAAAGCTTAGAACATAGACATATATGAAAAATGAAAGAAAATACATGGTGGGGCAAGAGTAGGTTTATAGTTGTGAGTATGCAAAACACAGAGTATATTTTTGTATTATTATTTATTAATTATTGTATCATTTTTCCATACAAACAACTGTAAACCTACTTTTGCCGTACCCTGTATTCAAATGGCTGTATGTAGTTTTATTTCTAATGTAATAAATTAAAAGGACAGAAATCATTTACTAAAAATATGATGGAGCCTTTCTTTAGGCAGATTGTTTTGGTTTTCCATTTCATTAGTTTCTTTATACACTAGGCATCTAAACAAAAGGCAGTATTGGCACGTATCTCCATTATGCTTTCTTGCAGTTAATTTTCTGTGGGTTCTAATTAGCCATTCCCACAGGGACACTAAAAGTAAAAACAAATAGTTACACACTAAACAGGTCTGAGAAACCATTTAATTTCTGTTTTGAGAATTTCTTTAGATATAATTACATTTTATTTCAGATCAAGTTACTTAAAAAGGTTTTTCTTGTTAGTTCCTCCCTGCTTTACTCCACTCAGCCATCACTACCAGTCCCTCCAAGCCCCAGTTTCTTTATTTGTACAGAGCCTCAGCTGTGTGAGGCCCATCTCAGTCTCTGAGCCAAAACACCACATGTGCCTGGCAGCACAGGGCAGGTTTGCTGCCCCCTTGTGACAGGGGTTTGAAAAAAGTTTGCCCTCCAATGGCCAAGGTGTTCTTTCTCCTACATCTGCCCTGTATGGTCAGATTCAGGAAAGTCCTTCTAGACAGGAAGGGATGGGAAAGAAGAATCCAGCCCTAAAAGAAACGGAATGGTGAAAACTAAGCAAGGATTCCAGGATAGCAGCCAATCAGACTAGGATTCAAGAGGCAGGTTCCATTCTCACTGGGTAACTCAAAGGGTCACAGGGGGCATCTCTAAATTTGACACCTCCCCTGATACCTGGCATCAATGTGGCCCAGAAGCCCCCACGGCCCTGTGGCTACTTGCAGGCCTAGATCCATACTTGGGCTTATCAAACTACTGTAATATTTCAAGTCTCTTCCCTGCCCAGCTGGACATTCGCACTGACGAAGGTAGTAATAACTAGCATCTCTGCACGGGAACAGTTTATTGGTTTGAAACAGATCAGTTATACACAGGCTCAGAATAAATAAAGCCACCATGACTGCATCAGAATGTGCACAATACACGGAGAAGAGTTCAAGTCTCAGCCCTATGCTTGACAAGCCTCCCCAAATTTCACCTTCTTCATAGGCAAAATGGGAATAACGTGTTATCAGGGGGCCATATAAGAGAACATAGTCACTGGGGTTCCTGACTCAGCGGTGGTTAAGAGCATGAGCTCTGGAGTCAGGCTCACTGAGTCTTGATGTCATTTCCTTCACTTTCTAGTTATGAGACCTTAGGCAAGTTACTTAGCCTCTTTAAACTGAAGATAATAACAGAATCTACATTCTAGAGTTTAGGAGAATTAAATAATAATGCACATAAAATGGTTAACATCATACCTGATAGTCCTCAATAAGGGCAGTTATTATTAATACTAGTGTTTTTCCTTTTTACATAAATGCACAATCCTCAAAAACAATGGGATCTTCAATTTAAAATAACAGTTATTAAATGTTAATGTTTAAGAACTGTCAGTTGCCCAGAGGCGTTCTAGGCCATGGTGGGGCACCTTTAGAACAGTGCTCATCCAACTATATTGTGCCTAGGATCACGTGCGGCCTCTTGTTAAATGGAAGATGCTGATTCAGCAGGTCAGGGGTGGGGCCCGAGAGTCTGCATTTTTAATAAGTTCCAGGGGAAGCCAGTGTTGTGGGTCTGCAGACCACACTCTGAGTAGCAAGGTTTTAGAATATTCTTTTTTAAAAAGATTTTATTTATTTTAGTTTTAGACAAGAGGGGAAGGGAGAGAAAAAGAGAGGGAGAGAAACATCTATGTGTGGTTGCCTCTCACGCACCCCCTACTGGGGACCTGGCCCACAATCCAGGCATGTGCCCTGACTGGGAATCGAACTGGCAACCCTTTGGTTTGTAGGCTGGCACTCAATCCACTGAGCCACACCAGCCAGGGCACAAGACTTTAGAATATTCTAAATATAGTTGGTGGACTAACTACAGTGACAACCCTCTGTAAATAAGCATTGCTCTGAAAATAGATTATTGAAGTAGATAACTGAAACAAAATCTCTTTTCGTACACATGGCTATCCAATTGTTCTACCACCATTTGAACTGCCGTGGCACCTTTAATGAAAACCAACTGGCCCTGGTTGGTGTGGTTCAGTGGATTGAGTGCTGGCCTGTGAACCAAAAGGTCTCACTGGTTTGATTCCCACTCAGGGCACATGCCTGGGTTGTGGGCCAGGTCCCCAGTTGGGGGCATGCAAAAGGCAACCAATCAATGTATCTCCCGCACATCGACATTTTTCTCCCTCTCTCTCTCCCTTCCTCTCTCTCTAAAAATAAATAAAATCTTTTTAAAAAAGTGAATTGATCATCTTTGTGTAGGTCTATTTATGAATTCTCTATTCTGTCTCATTGATCTACATGTCTATCTTTATGTTATCCCTATACTGTTGAGATTACTGTGGCTTTTTACATCTTGAAATCAGGTAGTGTAAATTTTCTAACTTTGCTCTTCTTCAAAGTTTGTTAAGCTCTTCTACATCCTTTCACTTGCTTTTGCTTGCGTGTGTGTGTGTGTGTGTGTGTGTGAATACATAAAAGATGTCATTGGAAAATGATAAGGAAATGAAATTAGAAATGGCAATAAAAACAAGAAAAATGCTGGAATGACAACAACAATCTGTGACACACCCCTCCTTCATAAGTGAACTTAAGCATCAGAACAGAGTAAAATGGACTTATTTCTTTCATATTAAGAAATAAGTAAACTTAGGAAAGTTGGATCAGCTTGCTAAAGACACACTTTCTACATTCAAAGAGCAAAGGAGTTGAGTAAACTTATAGTGAGAAAAATTCCATTTCTATCAACCATTAATCCAAGGGTTACCAGAGTTTGTTCTGAAGCTGCACTAAAGGGAAAAAGGAACCCTAAACTGTTCTCTCCAAACAGGGTAGTCCTAATCATTTAAAAACCTTATAATATTTAGTGAAAAACTCATGCTGAATGGTATGATTGCATTTTTATAATAAAAAAATGTAAAAAATATATTTGTATGTGTTTTCATGGGAAAAACATAGATATGCAGCACACTATTAACAGTAATCGCCCTGGGCGAGTGAAGGTTGCAGCACAGTAAAGAAAGACCTAAAGGTATATTTTCCTTTTTAAAAAAATCTCTGCTATTTTCTCTTTTAAACAGTTACTTTGTAATCTAAATAAAAATTTAAGTTATTACACAGCATTTTTATGAGTTTTAATACACACAGTGCTTTCCAGTCACAGCGTCCAAGATTCTCATTTGCTCCAGGCTGGGGACAGCAGGGGCCTCCAGGAGCTGACCCAGGAGATTTTCAGTTCCTGGAAAGGCCCCATTATGTAACCTCAGAAAAGCAGCAATTGATGATATTTTACAGGGCCAGCTCTAAGCTTATTCAGTAGATAAATGTGGCATGAACGTAAAATAAACATCTACTTTCGCATTTGAAGTCACTCTACATAAATGAACATACATTACTGTTTCTGAAACACCATATTCCACATGAAAACACATAATCCATTTGCTACATTTCTGAAACTGAGCTAAATTTTCTCTGACATTGCCTGAGAACAGAAAAAAAGCAGTCTCTTTTCCTTTTCTAATATTCTTCAGAGAATAAAGGCTCCACATGCTGGATCTGATCAGACACTGCCAGGCAGTGTGGTCTTCTATCCTCAATCCATGCCAGTGCTGATTATTTCGGATGGGCCATACTTTTCATGTAAAATACTTCCAGAAGGCTACAGGAAAATAACCTTTGATTTCTGGCTTATAAAAGGCTAAATATGAGAATACGCACTGTTTTTTTTTACTTAATTATGGTCATATATGAGGGTCAAAGGGGTAAGCCCTGTGTTGTAGATCCTTGCTATTAAAAATGTGGTCCATGGACCAGCAGCAGTGGCAGCACCTGGGAGCTGGTTAGGCTCAGTCCAGCCCAGATCTACTGAATCCAAAACTGCATTTTAAACAAGATCCTCAGGTGATCTCTATGCTGTAGACCCAATTTGCTGAATATTCATGAACCTTAAAAGTATAAGAACTCATATAAAAAAGATAAATATTTTAAAAGTTTATTCCTAACAGTCCAGGCATGATTTTTCTAAATATGCTACCAGAATTGATGAAACAATGCTAAAGTGTCACTTGACAAAATCGCATCAAATGTTCTGCACATTTTAAAAAAGGTTTTATTTATTTTAGTTTTAGACAGGGGGAAGGGAGGGAAAAAGAGGGGGAGAGAAACATGAATATGTGGTTGCCTCTTGCATGCCCCCTACTGGGGACCTGGTCTGCAACACAGGCATGTGCCCTGACTGGGAATCGAACCTGTGACTCCCTGGTTTATAAGCCTGCACTCAATCCACTGAGCCACACCAGCCTGGGCTGTTCTGCATAATTTTAAAACCGTGACTAACAGACCACATTACTCCATTACAGGGGTGGGCAAAAGTAGGTTTACAGTTGTGCATACACAAAACACAGATCTTATTCTTATATTATTATTTCTTAATTATTGTACTATTTAATATTATTATTCACCTACTTTTGCCCACCCCTGTATTAACAAACCAAAATTTTAGTACAAAGAATACTGGTGGGTATTTTCTAGGGCCTTATATAAGTAATTACTCCAAATATTTTTTAGCTAATAAACAGAAACACTTTGAAACATATGCTTAAAAAATTACTAACTGCCTACTGGGATGTTTAATGGTGAAATAATTTAGTTTGTATACTTAAATGGAATCCAGATACTAGATATCTATGTTATGATGTTAAGAATTATAAGGAGCTAAATGAACATAAAATATACGTTGTGAAACATCACCTTACTTGACCGTCTTAACATATTTTTTCCACTGAAGTATTTGTAACCATGGCCTCCAGTATGAAGAAAAATTTTAAACACAATAGAAGGCGGAAATGTTTCACCACTAAGTCTGAAAGAAAGAAAAATATTTGTCATTTGGCATCAGGTTTGGGGCTCGGTTACTTCTCCCCCTTAAGATAGTTCACACAGTTTCTTGCATGTAGGGTAAAGGTTACGTCAGAGTATAGAACAAAACTGGTAATGAAGTGGGTTACAGAAGATGAAAGAGCCACACTTAGGTGTGTGCATCACAACTATTGTCTTGCGTGAGTCGGACTGGACACGTCATGGGAGGTGAGAGCCACTCTCAAGGCAACTTTTGGCCCAAGAGTCATGCCTCAGTTTCTTCCCATAATGAATGTAAGTAAGAACACATTTACTTTGCAATTATATACTGAGAAGTGGTAAGGACTTAAGAAAATAAACTTCTGAGATGTCTTCATATTAAGTAAGTACTTTTTGAAATAAAGCGGCATAGAAACATTACCTGAATCTAACTTTACACTTCATGCTAGGATCTTTAACAAGCTCAGCCTCTAAGGGGCTCACATTCTTCAGTATTTCATGTGTCACACAATATTCCTGAAATAGATGATGGTGCTATAAATGGAAGGTGGTACCCTGACCAGACACAATTTAATGAAAATAACAGAGGTGGTATGATAAAGTGAACAATACACCAGATTTGAAGTTCTGAAGACTTGGGTTCTAGTCTTGGCTTCTCCACTTATCATCTGGGTAGCCTTGAGTCAGTTACTTCATCCTCTTGGCTTCCAAGTTTGGGTATGTGTTCTTCCTTGAGATCCCAGGCACTGTTCTTTCCCTGTGACAACACTTCTCACAATACATTGTCATTGACTATAAACTCCTTTGTGTGTCCTGTTAGACTATAAGTTTAATGAAGTTAGGAGCAGCGTCCTTTTTTTACCGCAGTGTTCCCAGCATCTAGTACAGTGCCTGGAACACAGCAGGTGCTTAACAACTATTGAATATTGAATGAATCACTGTAAAATGAGGATGATAATAGTACTGTTTCTAACTTTTAAGTACATTTTATATACCACATACTTTGTTAGGTGACTTATTCACATAACCTCATCTAATCCTTACAATTCAGCAATATCATTTAAATATTATCATTGTCATTTTACAAATGAGCAGGCTGAGGAGTGTCTGTAACTTATCCGAAGGCATACACGTAGTAAGTGAGGAAGCCAGGATTCAAACCTTGATCTGTTTTACTTTAAAGCCCCACATATGATCCTGCCCAACATCCATGTCTATGACAATCACAGGAAAATGTATACCAAAGGGCTTTTAAAATCACAAAGCATTATTAATGTAAGGTAGTAACTTGAAGCATTAGGATAACAGATAAAAAAGAATTAATTTCCTTCTTTCTGTTACTAAAAGAATCTAAAGTTATAACAAAACCAGTACTATGATACTTAAATACAAATATGTGAAGACAATGGACAATGAACCTGCAATGTCACAAGTTCACCTCTGACGTATTCTGCTTTCACTGACATCAGAAATGGGTCTGTGGGTCAGATGGCGAAGAAGTATACACATTGTTCAGATTTTATGATTTTTTCAGAGGGGCTAAAATTCCCTCACTGTGACTATTACTAATTATAGACTACTTTAATCATGGGTGATTTTATTAGGAGAATATTTGGTACTACATAAACGAAATCTTGATATTCTGCCAGGGATTTTTTGGGGGAGGGGGAGAGTTGGGGGGGTCTGCATTTTTTTACTCAATTGGACTATATTATTTATACTGTTCTGCGCTTGCCTTTTTCACTAACACAATATCTTAGCTCTCTTTCTACTGCAGAGTCATATGCAAGGCTTCAAGGTTTAACACTATGAAAGCACCAACACTTATTTAACTGGCATCATATTGATGAACATTATATGGTTTACTCTCTTTGCTGTTACAAACAACACTGCAGTGAAATTAAACCTGTCAGACAAAACAAAAAGCAAAATACATACCACTGCACAAATTGTGTGCTTTAGGAGTTGAAATACTGTTTTGTCCATATGAGCTAGCCAAGCTCTTTGTATCGTCAGAGCTGCAATATCTTTCTGACTCCTGAGAGAAAAAAAAGAAAAAGAGGCTAAGATCTGTGAAGTCGTTTTCATTTTCCTAAAATCTTAGGGAACTCTGAATTTATGCTTCCTCCTCCTGCACCTCCCCCTCCCCCACCCCCACCCAAAGACTGACCTAATGAGGAACATTTGGATGTGGCAATTGGAACTAGGCGTTTGCAAAATCCAGTTAGATTGAGGATATGAAATACTTGAGAATATTTCCCTTGAGATTAAAAAACCATCCTGGTTAAAACTGTATCATTGAGCCCTGGCTGGTGTGGCTCAGTGGACTGAGTGCTGGCTTGCGAACCAAAGGGTCGCAGGTTCGATTCCCAGTCAGGGTACATGCCTGGGTTGCTGGGCCAGGTTCCCAGTTGTGGGGGTGAAAGAGGCAACTGATCAATGTATCTTTTGTACATCAATGTTTCTCTCCTCTTTCTCCCTCCCTTCCTCTCTCTCTCTAAAAAAATTAATAAAATCTTAAAAAAATAAAACTGTATCATCAAAAGGCACGTGCGCGCACGTGTGTGTGTGTGTGTGTGTATATATGAACAGTATATATACACACACACACACAAACACACACATATATATATAGTAAATAATGTGTGAGGAGACAAACTTGTTTTCTAAAAACATCCATGACCTAAAATGATTCCACTGTAGTTAGTTCTTAAAAATACTGTCCAACTAGTTCAAATGCTAAGAAAACAGAATGTGGAATTGTCAAAGTTTACAGTAGGCCGAATTCTCTTGTAGAAGCAGATGATCATGCCCTGGACAAGAAACTCCTTCCTGATCTATTCTTCAACCATGTTCATCCCAGTCAGGTCGGGGAATTATTTTGTGAACTAGCAGGTCACACGGGTCTCCTTCTCCCCAACCCCCCAATACTGTCATTACCCCTCACAGGACTACATGCAAGGAGAGGTATTCCTGTATAATATCACCGTCACTGTTGGCTGGCAAAATGCAGACTACAAGGTATAGGGTAGAAAAAGCCTGGAGTACAGAAAAATCCTTTGAATCTGAGCTGTTGCCATTTATTATCTGTCTAACCTACAAACCACTTACCTTCTCCCTGTTGCTGCTCCCTCACATGTAAAATGTAATAAGACTGCTTACTTGCTTCACAGAGTGGTGTCAGAATCAAAGAGATGTGTGTTAACATGCTTTGCAAACTATGAAATACTATAATTAGAATAATTATTCAATTCCAAAGTAATTTTAAAACACACAAAAAACCTATAATTTACAAAACAAGAAGTGTCTGATGTTACCTGGGGAAATACCGTATGTAAACTGTTCAGTTGTGGAAAATGATATAAGGCGAAAGATGGCTACTCACAGCGGCGCTTCCTTTATCTTTTCAGCACTTGGCAGAGTTATTCTGCGGCCTTTTACCAAGCTTGGATGAACTGATTTTCGAACACCAGTGACTCTTGCCTTTGAGGAACGCTTCATTTTTCTTATAACGAAATACTCTGAAAGTATATAAATCAAGCATTTGAGGTCATAACCTGTATTATTACACTGGATGAGGCTCAAGTGTCATCTGACTGTTGCACTAATTCCAGAATCCCTTAAAAAGGAAGGCAGAATGTATCTGTTAATATTGCTTACAGTTCACAGTCTTTGTGTACTAAAAATATTATGAGGAATATGGGAGAGATAAGGGGATCTATCCAATCACCTTCTCACTGGTCTCCCTGTCTCCAGGCTCTTTGTCCTCCTATTCGTTCTCCACACTGCAGCTGGAGTTAACTTTTTAGATCAATAATCCAACCTTATCACTCCCCAATTTATAATCTTTCAGGGACACCTTATTTCCTCCTAGCCAAAGTCCAGAGTCTTTGGAGTGCTGTTCAAGCCTTTTCACAATCTAGTTCCATTCTCTCTTTCAAATCTCAAAGTACCAACTTTCATCAGCATTCCTCTCTATGCTCTGGGAGAACAAGAACTTCTTGCTAAAATCAGCCAATGTTTTACAATTCTGGGCTGCCGGTCATGCCATGTCCTCTACCTGGAATGACTTCCCTGCCACCAGCAAATGTCAATTCATCCTTGAAGACCCCAGCTAATTGATGTCTCTTAAGTTTTCCACTTTTTTACAGACCTGCTCACTCCTGTCTCCAAGGTCCCGTAATACTGTATGTGTTTTTCTTATACATTACTTCTCATATTGCATCATAATTCGTTTTCCTGGCTGTCACCCCAACAAGCTCATTGAGGGTAGGAGGCACCTTGCTAACTATGGAATCCTCAATGCCTAGCAGAGTGGAGGAGTTTTACATGCTTGTCAGAAAAATTTTCCACCCTGATTTTGTCATAGAATAGCTATGAAACTTTGGTCAAGTCCCTTAACCTCTCAGTAGCACACTTCCCACCTTGGTAGCATGAGAGGGTGTGTACTAAACGATCTGATTCCATTTCTGATTTTCTGTCCTTTGATGCATTACTCTAATTTGGATGCAGTTCCCAAATTCTTAGTCACTGCTTAGTCTCTTCTACTAAACTAGGGGCTCTTTATCTCATCTTTTAGTGTCGTGGACCCCTATGGACAGACTCCTTCAAAGACCTATGTTTTTAAAAGCGCATATCATAGCCCTAGCCAGTGTAGCTCAGTTGGCTGGTGCGCTATCCTGTAAACTGAAAGGTCACAGGTTAGATTCCTGGTCAGGGCTCCCAGGGTAGATGCCTGGGTTACTGGTTCCGTCCCCAGTTGGGGTACATAAGATTGATGTTTCTCTCTCACGTCGATGTTTCTCTCTCTCCCTCTCTCCCTCCCTTCCCCTCTCTCTAAGATCAATAAGCATGTCCTTGGGTGAGGATAAAAATCTAAAATGCATAACATAAAATACACAGGATTACAAAAAACTTCAATTATATTGAAATCGTTGTGGCAATATTTTCAAAAAACAAAATTATAGAAATATGTGCCTTCTTTATGCATTAAATAAAATGAGAGCTCTAATCACTACTGTGCTTGTAAAGTGGTAATGAGTGGAAATGATATCTAAAGAAGTTTCCCATGACTATAACATGACATGAAGGTATCTGTGCTTTCTAGTGATGGCAAAGTCACAGGTGCTGCTGATATTACTGTGGTTTGTTGTCTACACTATAATTGAAAGAAATGCTGAAGTTCAGTTACAGGTAAGTAAAAATAAAGTCGTAATTTTTCCCCATCCAACTTCACATATGCCCTGAATTAAGAACCCCTGCTCTATTTTACCACTATTCTTCACATTTTTATATACATATGACATTCCATTGCTAATGCAGAGCCTTCAGAGTCTTAATATTTCTCCTTAGGCATGTGGATGGGGGTGGCTTGGAATATACAATTCACTGGTATATTGTGAAGGAAAATATATACACTTGAGAAGGAGAAAAGCAGCCATGAATACCTGGGAGCTGGCCTGTCACAGCTGGGCTTTGGTGTTATGGTGGCTTCCTAACAACGCCCAATCCAGAGCAAAGCCCCGCTTCTTTGAACTCGTCCCCAAATCACTCAACCAAGCCCAAATCCTGTAATAAATCTTCCTAACAGAGATGCCCCACTGTTTCCCCAAGTGTGTGTTTTCCTCTCAGCAATGAGAAAAGAAATAAACCCAACTTGTTCAACTACAGTGGTGTTCCAAGCGGTCTTTGGCTGATGGACACCACCACACGAACCTCCCAAATCTTCTGGATGCCCGCCTGGATGGGTTTATATTTTCTGCCGGGTTAGGACGTGAAATACAGAATGAAATATCAAACACACCTCCATTGTGACACACTATAACAATTATTTAGGCGAGATCACAGGCTTTAAAAGCAGACTACCTAGGTTTGGATCCTGGCTTCCTCCCACTTTCCTTCTGTGTAGCTTTGTACAAATTACTTCTCTGTGCCTCTGTTTCCTCAGATTGGGAATAATCATGTCCACCTGCTTCGGTTTTTGCAAGGATTAGATAAATAAGTGTAAGGAGTTAGGACTGAGCTGGGTACATAGCAAACACCATGTTAGAGCTTATTATTCTTGTAAGGTACTTATTGTCATTATTACTTATTTCTACTAGTATTAAGGGGCAAACATTTGATTCCTGGTGAGAGGCATACACTTAAATATATCGAAGAGAAAACAAAAGGTCAGGGCCTTTGGAGACTAAAGGACGGAGCAAATCAGTTTAAATTTAAGACCTCAGAAACTTCAGCCCACAGTAAAAAAAATAAAATAAAATACTGAAAACCTTTTGAGAGGTTAAATCCAGGCCCCAAAGTCGGCGGTTTCCGGCTCCGAGGCTTTCGAAGCCGCCCGAGGTCCACCGGGCGCCCCCACCCGGCGGCCTCGCGCACAAATTCCCAGCCCACGCCGCCGGGCGCCCAATCCGGCGGCGAATGCCGATTCCCAGCGCCGCGAAGCGTCCGCGCTCCTCGCGGCCCCTTGTGCCGCCCACACTGAGCTGGCGCTTTCTGGCAGCCTAGCAACCGTCGGCGCAGGGGCGGAGCCTCCGGGAGGCGGGGCTTGAGTTCGCTGGCCGCGGGAAGCTCGACGCTCCACAGCTTAGCGTGACGCGCCGCAGCTTAGCGACGTCGCTTCTAGCTCAGGCTTCCGAACTAAGCTTTCGCGGGATCTACCAGGCTGTACCGCCTTCACTGCACCGCGGCCCACCTGCGGTCGGAAGAATCAGGGCCCTATTCAGCCGCCGTAGCCGCCTCTCTGTAGTGGGCGGGGCCTAGGCCGGGGTGACCCCGCCAGAGCCGCCGCTGCCAGCGACATGTTCAAGGTGAGAGCGTGGAGCCGGGTCATAACTGTCGCCTCTCTCTCCCGGCCTCCCGGAGCCCTTCCCGCGCTCTCGTGGGCCTCTCTGGGGACCAGGCCCTGCTCACCCAGAGGCTTTTCCTGCCTCCGGGCCAGCTGCGTCTTGGTCTCGCGGTTTGTTCACCTGTCCGTTTGGAGCCGGCGGCTGCCGGGCGGAGGCGTGGGACTCCGGGTGGGTGGGTGGGGCCATTTGGGTCGGACCCTGGTGAATAAAACATTTTGAAAAATTCAAGTACCCCCCCAAAGTATCCATCCTCTCCCCCTTGGTATCCTCTTGGGTTTGTGGGTAGGGTAAGGCCATCTACGGGCACTGCGGGGTTCGGCTTTGGTTGCTTGGAAGGGTCAGGTTTCAGAACCTAGCGTGTTAATGGGGGAGGGCCACTCTCTTGAGAAGCTGATGCAGGATGTGGGGGTTGTTGGTATAGGAGTGGCTGGGTTAGGGGGGTGGGGAGCTGGAGCTTTGCTCCCCTCCTTAGTGAACATTATTTCGTATGGGCAGGTTGACCTTTTTCTTTACATTTTATGAATTCGTGTCCTTTGAAAGAAATGGACTTTGAACAGTGAAGACTTCGAAAATCTTCGTTTTAACGTGAGGTTATTATTCTACTACTTAAAAAAGTAAATGGTAGTTTGTGTCCCGAAAAACAAGCAACTAGAAATTAGTCTGCAAGAAGCATAGCACCCATAAAATAATGCTAATGAAATTTCAAAAATACTACTCAAAAGTTTTATTGAGCCCCTTCAGTGTCCTTTGGAGGCATTAGTACAGGCTGTAAAACCAGAACATAGATTTCACCTTCCAGTGCTGGCATTGCCACTTTCTAGCTGTGTGACCTTGGATAAGTCACTTAACCTCTTTGTACCTGTTTTCCTGTTGGTGAAATTGGAGGAATAGCATATACCTCATTAGGGGTGTTATAAAGAATAAAGTTAGTATGTGTAAAGCACTTGGAAGGGGTTCTGGCACATAGAAGTGCCATTTAGGCATTCGCTTTTGTCTTGTCTTAAGGCAGCTCACAGTTCAGGATGACGGACCCCATAAGCAACTTGCATTCGCTTGATTAATTTTTGTTGAACACCCATTATGTGCTAGAAGCTCAGGTCAGTTTTAGGGTTGCAGTGACGGGGACATGCTGTGATCAGTTTACATGGATATCAGCAATGTGCTGTGGTAGTAAAAAGGAGAGCAGGATCTTCTCTGCCCTTCCAGGGGTTCTTATCCTGAGGACCACAGCCCCTCAAAAGTATCTGCATAGAATCCTTTGAGTCCTTGATTTCTGATGGAAAAAGAATCTTTATTTTCACCAATCTCCAACTGAAATTTAGCAATTTCCTCAGTTATAAATGTAGGCAACTGTCATTTATCTGTTGCTGGAGAATAAACCACTGCAGGCTAATGCCTTAAAACAATGATTTGTTCTCACCATCTGTAGGTTGGCTGGGCAGTTCTGGCATCCCCCAGCAGCTGAATTCAGCTGGTGGCTGCACTACAGGGTGGCCTTACTCCCATGTCTGGGAGCTTGGTACCACTCAATGTGCCTAAGTTGTGCGTCCTCACATGGTTACTGGGTTCCAAAAGAGCAAGTCCCAGTGTGCAAATGTATCTGCTTTATATCACATTTGCTGATGTCAAGACAAGTCACCTGGCCAACTCCAGAGTCAATGTGGTGGGGGACTACATGGATATGAGGAGGTGTGGTTCACTGCGACCCATTAATTAATTAAAATATATAATATTTATTGTATTTTTCCATTGCCATTTAGTCCCCCTTATACCCCCCTCCCCCCCAGCAATCCCCACACTGTTGTCCATGTCCATGAGTCCCTTTTGCCTTTTTGCTCAATCCCTCTAACCCCTAACCTCCCCCCACCACTGGCTATCATCTGTTGGGACCCATTAATTTAATAAGCTACCAGAGCAACAAATTACAGTTATATTAGCAGTACCTGTCACCAGTAGAAGTCCAAGACCAGTGCAAGTCACAGACATTTTCACATCATATACAGTTGTTGCAATGTCATTTATGCTCATCACTACTTCAAAATTACAGTAGTTCTAGGACTCACTGTTAGGTTTTTTTATTTAATGAGCTAATGAAGAAGCACATATTACTATATCAGATTTTGGGTTTAAAAATATTTTTATAACTATTGCAGTATAATTGATATTTTGTGCAGTTAGAAGCATCATTTTGAGAAGGGGTCCCTAGGGCTCACCAGACTGCCAAAGAAGTCCATGGCTCAAAAAGGCAAGGAACCCCTGGGGATTTGGGGAGAGGCTTCACAGATGGAGTACCAGTGCTGTTCCTGAGGTGGGCGAACTGGGGAATAGCACTGGTACTCCAGTGGATGAAGTGCCATTAGCTCAGTTCTGCTATGTCAAGGAAAAGAGTGAGCTGAAATATTTCAGACATGCAGTTGGAGTAGAAAAGATGCAAGAAACTGTTCTGGCTGGTGTAGCTCAATGGATTGAGCACTGGCCTGCGAACCAAAGGTTCTCAGGTTCGATTCCCCAAACTGGGCACATGCCTGGGTTGCGGGCTAGGTCCCCAGTAGGGGGCGTGCGAGAGGCAACCACACATTGATGTTTCCCTCTGTCTAAAAATAAAATAAATAAAACCTTAAAAAGAGAAGCATTCAGTTTATAAATTTAAAAGAAAAAAAGATGGAAGAAACCTTGGAGAACACCAAAATACAAGGAGTAGGCAAAGGAAGAGGGGAGGCCAGAGATGTTCAGGAAGCAACTTTTGAGAAGTAGAAGAACAAAGAGTGATGTTTCGAAAACTAAGGAAGGTTTCAAGGACAGGCTATGTTAGGATGCTTTCAGCTGGGAAAACCCAATGGGTTAGATAGTAAGGGAAATTATGTCACAAAGTCCAGAGGAAGGGTGAATTCCAGTGGGTGGGTCAACAGTGTCATCGAGGGCCCGGTCTCTTGGATTTCAACAAGACTGGTTCCCCTATGGTTGCAAGATGACTGCCTCTAACACATACTTTTCCGTTCACTAGAGCAAGAGAGGACAAGATTCCTATGCTTGGATTATGCTCTCCCTTCAGTCTGATTGGACCAACTTAGGTCTGGTGTCTGCCCCTGACCCTGTAACTGTGGAAATGCCATGCTCTGATTGGCTTAGACACAGGATCACATCCAGATAGAGTCGCTTTATCTTAATCACATGGGAGGGAAATGAATTCATGAACACAGTAGGGGAATGGAGATTGGATGTACAACCAGCAATGTCCATTACGGAAAGATGAGTTAGATGAATTTGGAGAAGTGTTCAGCAATTTGGGCAATTGGGAATGCTTTCATGATACGTGTAGGTTTACTAATGGAAATGAAAGCTAGATTAATGTGGTTGGTGATTGAGAGAAGTGTAAATGTGTACAATGGTTTATAAGCTTGACCGTCAAGGGAAGGAGAGAGAATATGCTGCTGGAGAGACATGTTTGGTCAAGATTCTAGAGTTGTTTTGTGGTTGCTGGAGTATTCAAGATGAGGCAGGGTTTATGGCCTAGGGAGGAGTGTGGGGAGGGAGCTTTTACAAGAGAATTCCTCAGCTTTAAAAGGAGGAGAGATATTCTCTGCCTCCTGTGAGGTGGAAAGAGAGGGATGGGGGTGAATGTGGACACTGGCTCTCATCTGGATGGTACCACCCGCCTTCGAGTACTCAAATTGTTCTTCACATCTTTAATGTAGTTAAATCTTTAAAGTTAAATTAATTTAGTTTAGTGTTGAGCATTTATATACTGAAATATAATTCTTACAAATCTTTCCTTTTTGTTCTCCATGATGTTGCCATCAAATCAGTCTACTGGTCTCTTTTTTTGGACTTATATGTGTAAGATGGTGATGAATTTTATTTAAGGATAGCAAAAGAGTTACATTAAAAATACTGTCATACAATGGTGTTAAGTCTAGCCGTTGAGAACCTGTGCTTCTCAGACTGTAATGTGCATGTGACTCTTCCTAAAATGCAGCTTCTGATTCAGTAGGTCTGAAGTGGAGCCTCGGATTGTCCATTTTTAACAAGCTCCTGGATGGTATGGATGCCGCTGCTCCCCCATCATGCTTTTAATAGTAAGAGCTGAGGCAGATTGAGAGATGAATGGTTTCTTGTGCTTTCAAGTGAGTGATTTTATGAGTGTGGTGGAATTTGGAAGAGGCACTGACCAAGGAACAAAAAAGATAAGTGAGGGGCTTTGCGGGCTCTGCCGAATGCCGCTAGGGCAGGTCTGTCATGTTTGCAGCCTGGGAGTGGAGACAGAGCAAATAGTAGGATTAATCTGGGTTTGTGAATTATCAGCTTGGATCAGCTAGGACTGGAGGGCAAAGGAATCGATAGTATAGGTATTGGTGGAAAAAGTACAGTGTGTGTGACTAGCTATGTGCATATACAATTGAAATATTTGAACTGTAACTGTTGTTTTGATTTAGCTATTCATCTTCAGGTCAGTAGGGGGCACTGGAGGATTAAAAACCACATTTGAAAGGATACCCAGTTTTCGAATTCTATTGCAGGAAGCATCTTTTCAGGCTGCTGCTTTAGGAAGCTTGAATATTGAATATATACACCCAGTCCCCAGATTCACATTACTAGATTTCATTCATTACACAAATGTTTACCGCGGTCCAGCTATGGCCTGGGCACCATGCTGTATCCTGGTGGGTACAAATGAAAAGACCCAGTTTTTACCTAGAAGAGAGTCCCCAAATTTGGCCACACATCGGAATTAGTCAAAAGGCAAATTGTTTCCAGGGTCCTGGCCACAAATCAGATTTAGTGTATAAATGAGGTCCAGGAACCTCTAGCTTTGAAAAGAAAAACCCGGATGACTGAAACTTCTATTTCAGGAGCTCACCGTGCTGTTAGCACAAACATAAACAGCCCATTCCAATGCAGTGGGGTAAGTGCTCCGATGTATAAGTGTTGGGGAAATGTAGAGCAGTGGGTCTCAACCTTGACCGCATATCAGAATCAGCTGGGGGGCTTTTATAAGCCCCGATGTCCAGGCTGGACCCAGACCAATGCCATCAGAATCTGTGGGGTTGAGATCTAGACATCTAGTTTTTAGAGCTTGCTGCCAACTTGGAGAACCACTGACTTAGAGGAATGAGCACCAGCAGGGGGCATCAGGAGACTTTGTAGAGTAGACTGTGCTTGTGCTGACCTTTGAAGCTGGACAGACAGGTTGAAAGGACCTTCCAAGTAGAGCAAAAAAGTGCACCCAAGGACACAGAAGTGAGAATTCAGCGCAATGTTAAGACCTTGGGCCTCACCTGTTACTGTGGGCAAGATATCAAAGTTCTCTGTAGCTGTGTCCTCATCTGTAAAACAAGGATGAGGCTAGCACCAACCTCAAATTGTGGTGTGGATTAAATTAACTCAGACCTAAAGCTTAGCATGGTGCTTGATACCAAGTAAGTCTCGATAAATGTGAGCTGTTAGTAACTTTAATTGGCCTCTTGTAGGAGGCTGCTACAGTGGTGTACATTCTTGGGGCTTTCGGAAAGTACTCATTCAAAACCCGGTAGTTGACTGGATGTGGCAGAGGAGAGAGAAGGAGAATTCAAGGATGCTGTTTGGGCTTTTGGCTTGGAAAATTCACTGGCTGTTAAAACCATTCATTGACTTGGGAAAGTGGAAGAAGGCTGAGTTTGTTTTGGGGGAGGTGATAATTTGATTTGGAAGAGGTTGGGCTTGTTGAAATATCTCTGGACATTAAGAGGTGATATTCAGTTGACATGGAACCCAAGGGTATGGAGTTTCATGGGAGAGATGTGGGCTGGAGATGGAAGAATCCTCAGCTGCCTTGAGGGCAAGAAGGTAGCCTAGTGAAACCTGGTCTGCGTCAGTTCTTTCCCTAAGGACAGGTGTGACCTGTACTCAGAGCTCTTTACTTAGAAGAGCCTGAGATGACTAGGTCTTTTTGTCTGTAGGGCATTATTACCTCACGTATTTGTTGTTTGTGAGAATTCTTTGGCTGTTTGGTCCTTTTTATGTGTTGATTTGAGAGATAGGAAGGAAGAGAGGGTAAGAGGGAGTGGGGGTGGGAGGGAGAGAAAGAGGAAGAAAGGGGGAGAGAGAGAGAGAGAGATATCTATTTGTTGTTCCACTTATTTATACATTCACTGCTTGTTTCTTGTATGTGCCCTGACCAGGGATCAAACCCACAACCTTGGTGTATCGGGACGATGCTCTAGCCAACTGAGCTGCCAGGCCTGTTTGGTCTTGATGTAATGCCTTTACTGCCTATCTTGCTTTCTGAAATTAATTTCTTACCATGAATAATATGTTACTAGTACAAACTGAGAGGAGAATTATACTGTTAAATGGAAAAGCGAAATCATCTATAAATTGGAAAAGAAATACTATATCTTTATTTTACATGCCACATATTTTTAAAGATGATAAAGATTTTTTCCCCTCACAATTTAAGCATCTCTGAGGGAATTCTCCTTGAATAGTGAATACATTTTTACTCACATAAATACATATTTATGTGCAGAATTAATTGGACTTTTTTCCTTTTGGGTGGTAGATCGCAAAGAAGAAGAAAAAACTGCTCTGCACTGCTGGACGCAGTCAGAAAACACAGGATCGGCTTCTAGTTGTAGTGTTTCTGGTGTCTGGCTGAAAGACCTTAATGAGGTTTCTTTCTCCTTGGAGTCCCCTTGTCAAGGTACTGGGGACAGTAATGTGCTCCTCCATATCGCACAGGATATTTGGGAGGTTCAGATGAGATGACGTATGTGGAAAGCACAGTAAACTACAAAGCGTGATATGAATGTAAAGTGTTTTCAATTCCTTCTGCATCACTTTTGTCCACTGACCTAGAGTTTCATGTTAGCTTTGTGGACTTAGGACTGTAAAAAGTAGATCCGACTTAGACAAGTTCACTTCTCATTTGGAGCTGAATTCTGATTAGGCCACCATAACACTCTTCCATCCACTTCTAAAACGCAAGTAGCCTCTAATTTGCAGCTAACACTGGAAGAGGAGAAAGAAGTAGATGAATTATACCTTAAAAGAATGGGGGGCAGAGACAAAATGGAGAACAGCAGATAATGCACTAGACATTTTTGGTACATATATTACCCTATGAGTCTTACGCATATTTGTAAACTTTTATGATATAAAGGCTTAATTTATAATCTGTATGTTCATGTGTTCCATGCCCATGTCCTTTCTAGACTAAACTGGGACTTCTTAGAGGCTAGGAAATGAATTTTTGTATTTGTTTGTATGGTACATTTGTAATTACTGCATGTAATTAGATACATAAAAAAAAACTCTAAAAAAAGGAATCTCTATAGCAAACATCTATTTCAAAAATTTCAGATTCAAGTTATTTATATTACGGCAGGAAGGTACCAAAAGATTTTTTTTAATGAAGGGATTAAAAGAGTTTGTATCAGGCGTGGCTGGTGTGGCTCAGTGGATTGAGTGCTGGCTTGTGAACCAAAAGGTCACTGGTTTGATTCCTGGTCAGAGCACATGCCTGGGTTGCAGGCCAGGTCCCCAGTTGGGGGTGTGTGAGAGGGAACCATTCGATATATCTCTTGCACACTGATCTTTTTCTCTCTTTCTCCCTCCCTTCCCATCTCTAAAAGTAAGTAAGTAAATAAATAAAATCTTTAAAAAAAGAGTTTGTATTAGTTGACTTTTCTGCAATAATGCTTAAGTGGAATTTTAGAGTTAGTGCATACAACATGAAAATATGTAGATATTTTCAGGGGGAAAAAATCTCAGTCTAAAGATATATTTTTCAACTTAGAAGTTACGTGTTTTTTACTTTCGCTGAGTTTTTCTTTTTTTTCTTTTTTTGTTTAATCCTCACCTGAGGATATATTTATTGATTTTAGAGAGGGGAAGGTGGGAGAGACAGACAGACAGACATCAATGTGAGAGAAACAAACATCGATTGGTTGCCTCCCACACGCTCCCTGACCAGGGATTGAGCCCGCAACCTAGGTATGTGCCTTGCCCAGGGATCAAACCCACAGTCTTTTGGTGTATGGGACAATACTCCAACCAACAGAGTCACCCCGCCAGGGTGCTGAGTTTTAAAAAAATTTTTGCATGGCCTCATACCAGTTTTATTAGAAAGCTTTAACAATGCCAATTAATGTAGTGGGTTTTAAAACTTGTGTTCATTGTACACTAAAACTTGCAGAAACAAGAATTTAAAGCAAAGGTTGTAGAGTTTTCAATATGCTGAGAGCCTGTCACTTTGAATAGTAAGCCGTATCTTCATTATAAATAGTACAGTTGTATTTTGAATGAATGTTGTCTTAAAGGCTCTTTAAATACTGTGACCCTTTGTTTTCCTACTTCTTCCTGACTGTGAAGCAATGTTGTGTTTTATTCAGAGCCCACTTTGGCTCCAACTTAAGGACGTCTTTAATTGGGAGAAGATGAGGAGCTTTCTGTGGGAGCTAGAGAGAGAGTCTCAGCTTGTTCATTGCTTTAGTTGGGCAGGGGGGATACCTAGTGGTCTCTTTTTTCTGATATGTTTGTTTATCCCTTTGAATGGTCTTTTAAATAGGATATATGAAAATAATAATGGTACATTTTCTCCCCATCTCAGAAATGTCAGTCTTTTCGAAATAACAGCCTATTTTACTTTATGCTTGTTGAAATGAATGTACTCTTCAGTAGAGGGGCTGATTTATGTGTCGCATTATGACACGGGTTAAGCTGGTGAGTGAGTAAGTAAGCACCGAGTGATAGGAGGACTTCAACAAGTTTACTAAATCCTCTGGTGATGGCTTGCTTCACTTGGCTAATATTGACTCTGAGCCTGTTTATGAAGTCACATTGTCTGGGGGCACTGCTGTGCATAGTCCGAAAACTGACTTTTCTTGTTTTTATTCCTTATTTTCACAGAAAGTTTCATTATGAATCCAGATTATCATAGCTGAATTGAGCTTTACACATGAAAGAATTTTACAGTTTTCTTTTCCTTGAAGATGATAAAACCCATGACTAACTGAGATGAGGTGGAAGGTAGTTGTCGTCAGTGAAGTTGGCATTCTCTGTACACACAGTGGTTGGTCTGTTAGGAAACGCAACCTATTAGGAAACGTTCTCTGTGCACACAGTGATCTATTAGGAAATGAAGCCTAGATAGACTTGACTTTGACAGAATAGCTGTTCCTCTTAAAAAATATAGATTTTTAAAAGTTTTTTGAAAATATAGAAGCATATGAAAGGTAAGCCTTGAAGTAAACGTTCCTTTGTGATTTTTTCCCTACCTGTGTTCCCTTAACTCAAGAGAGAATGACTGGATTTTGGGATGCCATTCTGAGAGAGAGAAATATATATATAATATATATTACTTATATATATATTTTATATATTTATTTATATATAAATGTAAATGTGTGTGTGTGTATGTTTTGGAGATTTAGGTAAGCAGTGGTAAATTTCTGTCTGAATGAGGAAGTACAAAATATTTGAAACATGGTAAATTACATGTCATTTGTGTTCCATGCCTGTGAAACTGGTACAACCCAACCAGATGACTCAAAACCTGCCTAAAGAAACAATTATCTCATTCTTTGGCCCTGAGGTTTCCTTCCTGTTTATCAGACAAATTTATTATTTTTTGTGTGACTTTTAACAAAATCTGATAACTATTTTTAATGACTAGGAAATGAAACAATTACAGCTAAGACAGTGTTGTTGTTTTTTTTTTTGCTCTGCTGACCTAATTTTGTGGTGAATTCTGCTTTCCAAAGATTAAATAGAAGTTGGTTTTCTGTAAGAAAACGATAAACGTTGATCCTGAAAACAACATCATTTTTTTCTTTAGTCATCTCGTTAGATCACAGTGTGTTTACAGCGGACAAGGAAGAACTAGGAAATATCAATTACTCCAGTACAGAATTGAAAGTTTGTCATAAAATAGTTCTGTGTTTGTCGTAGTTGGAAGACAAGTTTTTCTTTTTGTTGGCTAAAGTCTGAACTCTTAATATATTGGCTTCATAATCCCTTCACTGTGAAACAGGGTGAAGTGATTGTGGTTTCTATTGCTGAAGTATAAGTGCTCCCAAATGTATACATTCAAATGAGTACCTGTCAAAACTGGTCGTTTTGAGAGGAGAGATTTAATTATTCTGTCAATATATTTCTTCCAAACATACTCATCGATATATTTATTCCAAAAATATCTTCTTTCGAAGTTATCTTCATACTTTGTGGTAAATTCTTTAGAATATCCTCAGGGGCCAGCCATTTTTGGTTTTTTTGCATATTACAACATAAATCAATATTAATTGTAAAAGCTTTAGGAAATACAGGTAATACTAGAGAATCCCATTATGTATAGATAACCATTCTTAACATCTTTTCAGATTTGTTTCTGGGCATACTGATGTATACCCTCAGTTTGATGTTCTTAAAAAAACTCACAAATCCCCCTTTTATACAAATACCATTTTCTAATCTGCTTTCTCATTTTTATTTCAAATATATTGAGACTGATTTTTTATAAGGTGAAAATTTGATCTGAGAACATTTAGAAATGGAAGCCATATGATCACATATTAAAAGTAACTTTCTTTTACTAATTTTTATATAACTAGTTGCAGTAAATTCTGACTCAGTATATGATTTATCAAGGTTACTACTTTGAAGAAAATTACTTTTTTTTTTTTTTTGAGGAGACATACTGTTTATTTTTCCTTCTGGCTGCATTGATTTTTTTTTCTTTTTTACCATCTTAACCATTGTTTAGTTCCATATATTTTTTATTGTGCTAAAAAGTTAAATGACATAAAATTTATCAGCTTAATCATTTTTAAGTGTACAGTTCAGTAGTGTTAACTGTCTTTTCATTGATATGAGAAAGAGCTCAGAACTTTTTCATCTTGCCAAACTGAAATTCTATACCCATTAGACAACTCCTATTTCCTCCTTTCCCCAGCTCTCGGTACCCACTGTTTACTTCCTGTTCCATGAATTTGACTACTTTAAATACCTCATATAAATTAAATTATACAGCATTTGTCTTTTGTGGCCTCTTCACTCAGCATAATGTCCTCAAGGCTCTAATATGCCATTGTATGTATATGCAACATTTTCTTTACCTATTTATCTTTCCATGGACACTTGGGTTGCTTCCACTTTTTGGCTTTTGTAAATAATGTTGTTATGAACACGGATGTGCAAATATATCCTTAAGACCCTGCTTTCAGTTCTTTTGGATAAATACCCAGAAGAAGAATTGCTGGATACTGTAGTAATTCTATGGTAATTCTATTTTTGATTTTTTGAGGAACCTCCATACTGTTTTCCTTAATAGCTGCACCATTTTACAACCCCACTGACAGTACACTGGGATTCCAGTTTCTCTATGTCCTTGCCAACACTTCTTATTTTCTGTTTTTTTGAGGATTTTACTTATTTTTAGAGGGGGGAAGGGAGGGAGAAAGAGAGGGAGAGAAACATCGATGTGTGAGAGATATATTGATTGTTTGCCTCTTGCACAACCCCAGCTGGGGACCTGACCCGCAGCCCAGGTATGTGCCCTGACTGGGGATCAAACCAGCGGCCTTTTGGTTCCCAGGCTGGCACTCAATCCACTGAGCCACACCAGCCAGGGTTTTCTGGGTTTTTTGATAGTGGCCATCCTAAGGGGTGTGAGGTGAGAAAATACCTATTTAAAAATTATATAAGTAATACACTGAAATAACTTTTCCTTGAAAAAAGTCAAGACAGTACAGTTAAGGTAATTACCAGGTTTCCATTGTCCACTTCTCTCTAACCCCCCTTCTCAGAGAAAGCCTCTGTTACCAGTTTGGTGTGTGGCCTTCCAGATTAGAAAGGATTGTTGTATAAAATGTAGGTACTGTACTGAATGCTCCTTTTGGGGGTGAAGGCAAATTCTTTTGGTGTATCAGGAGCATGGACTCATTTAGTTTCTCTTCATTTTTAATTTAGGACAGCAGTGTGACCTAATTTGGGCAAAGTTGTTGATTTTTTTTAGGTTTTATTTATTTATTATTTTTAGAGAGAGGGGGAGGGAGGGAGAAAGAGAGGGAGAGAACATTGCTCTGTTGCCTCTCATGTGTGCCAGACCAGGGACCGAAGCCACAACACAGGCCTGTGCCTTGGCTGGGAATTGAACTGGTGACTCTGCTTTGCAGGATAATGACCAACCAACTGAGCCACACTGGTCAAGGCTTGATGTACAGGTTATATAATAGCTAAAATGCTATAATTAAAGCATTAGATTTATTTATGCAATTTTTTGGAATTGGCAGGTTTATTTTCATTTTTAAATTTTTTCTATTTCCATTTACCACCCCCCATACCCTCTGCCACCTCCACCCACCTCCTTCCCCACTGCAGTCACTACACTGTTGTCCATGTCCATGAGTTCTTTTTTTTTTTAGATTTTATTTATTATAGTTTTAGACAGAGGGGGAGGGAGGGAGAAAGAGAGGGAAAGAAACATCACTGTGTGGTTGCCTTTCACACGCCCCCTACTGGGGACCTGGCCCGCAACCCAGGCATGTGCGCTGACTGGGGAATAAAACCAGCAACCCTTTGTTTCGCAGACCGAAGCTCAATCCACTGAGCTACACCAGCCAGGGAAGTTCTTTCTTTTGATACAAAATTATTTTGAGTGGATTATCATCAAAACCCTATCTGACCTTGGTATTAAATGGGAAATTTTTGAGTAAGAATGTTTTTGAACCCTGGCCCAAGTGGCTCAGTTGATTGGAACATTGTCCCATAAACCAAAGGTCATGGGTTCTGTTCCCTGGTCAGGGCACATGCCTGGGTTGTGGGCCGGTCCCTGGTGGGGGGGCATGTGTGGGAGGCAATGGATGGATCCAAGTTTCTCTCTTCCCCCCTGTCCATTCCTTTTCTCTCTGAAAGCAATGAAAAAAAAATGCCCTCCAGCCATGGCTGGTGTAGCTCAGTGGATTGAGCGCCAACCTGAGAACCAGAGGGTCACTGGTTCAATTCCCCAGTCAGGGCACATGCCTGGGTTGCAGGCCAGGTACCAGTAGGGGGTGCATGAGAGGCAACCACCCATTGATGTTTCTCTCCCTCTTTCTCCCTCCTTCCCCTCTCTCTAAAAATAAATAAATAAATAATCTTAAAAAAAAAAAAGTCCTCCAGCAAGGATTAAGAAAAGAAAGAATTTTTGATATTAAAGTAACAGCCATGGTTTATGGCTGCCTATTATTTGCTTTGTCTGAGAGCCGAATCTACTCATGGGTGTAGCTGAAAAGATTGTGGTGTGTCAGAAGTGCTTACGTTCCAAACCTTTGTTTTCTTTTGTCATTGCTCTTTACAGTGCCTGTTCTTAGTGACACTGAGTCTCAACATCAGTCTGATGGGCGACTTGACTAAAAAAAAGGAAGGGTGGGAGGCAGGGTGGCAGGCAGGCAGGCAGGCAGGCATAAACTTTCTGATTGTTGATTCCGCTCACTCTCTGCAGTTGTTTCCCAGAATTTCTAGTTGTGGTACATTATTCCTTTTTCTCTGTTACTCCAGTCCCTTGTCTGTTAGTGCACTTATCACAGGTGGTGTAATTATTTGCTTATCCTCTTTATTAGACTGTGGAGGCAGAGACCACATGTTACTACTTTTGAAGCCTGTTTTCATTGTTTCATTAAAGAGTTGCTTTGATGTTGTCCTTTGACTGTGTGGCTTATAGGGCCATTAAATGAGGTAGAGAAACTCAGAGAAAAACAGGTTTTGGAGAGAGAAAATTCATTGTGAGGTAGTAATTGAAAAACTTGGTGATGGTGTCCATGGGGAGTTAGACAAGCCTATATGGCTTAGGGAGAGGTCCTGGCTGGGAATACTGATTTGGACATCAGTAGCATAGGGTTGGATTTAAAGACTTACATTTAAATGAAATTGCTCTGGTGTAAGAACAGGAGAGGGCTTAAGGACTGGGTTAAGGACTCATCAACCTTGAAGTGATGGACAGAGGAAGAGAAGGCCCAAAATGAGGGTGAAAGAGTGCCCTACCAAGCTTCCAGAATGGAGCTAGAGGAGAATCTTGAAACAAAGGAAGAGAGAGTTCAAAGACAATGGAGTGTTAGCAGTTTCAGGGTGCAACCAAGGTGTCACATGTCCACTGGAGTTTAGTAACTGGGAGGCCTTGGGAAGAACAGTTTTAGGTACCTCGAGTAGTCAAGGGAGGAGGGAAAAAAGGAGAGAAAGCGAACAACAGTCTTTTTAACTTGGTGTTGAAATATAATGTACATACAGGAGAGTGTACAGATCACAAGTGAATTTTTACAAACTGGCTATACTAGTCTATCTAGCACTCTAGAAGCCCTTGTCAATGTAAGAAATGTCCAAACCTGTAGAGAATTTTTATGAGTTTATTTGAACCAAACTGACGACGATTGCCAGGAAGCAAAATCTCAGTGGACCGAGAAAATGCTCCGGAGATTGACGGTTTTACCACTGACTTTATACATCAGAATCGGGAGCAGATGTAAGGGGGTGACATGAAATCCATTGGTGGGGGATTAGAGAGGCAGGAGAAAGCAAAGTGGGGAAACCTCTGGGATTGGATAAAGAATAAACAGGATAGACACATACTTCTTTTATGTTGCTGGGTATAGCATAATTAATAATTAACACGTACAGCACATACAGATGGTATGGGGGGAGAACAAGATAACAACGTGAGTCTCCGTGGTCTGTGCTGTGGTTGAGTGATTGTGCCCTGAGGGGTCTGGAAAAATGCAAATTACCCTGACATTCCAAAGATATTTTATCGAAGATGCAAAAACACAACAGACAGGCTCAGTTAAGGTCAAGATTGACCTTTGTTAAGGACAATACGGGCCTAGGACATGACTGCCCACCACGAACTGCTTTTATTTAGGAAGTTTTAATTTCAGACCATCCCATGTAGTTACTTTAGGTCTCTGAGTTTGTAAGGCTGCCATGCAGGCTGCCCCTGAGTTTGTCAGGGTTAGTATGTGGACTTTTTCTCACCCACACCCTCATGGCCCTTCTAGTCACTCTCTAGGTTGCTAAGGATATCCAATATTCTGCCTTCTAACCATAGTCTATTTTTTAAAATTGATTTTAGAGGGGGGGGGAGGGAGAAAGGGAAGGAGAGGCAGCGAGGGAGAAAGGGAAAGAGAAAGAAACATCAGTTTGTTGCTCCACTTCTTTATACATTCATTGGTTGCTTCTTATATGTGCCCTGACTGGGGATCCAACCCGCAACCTTGATATATCTGGATGATACCCTGATCAACTGGATACCTGACCAGGGCCTAACTATAGTCTATTTTTTAAAAATTAAATTAAAAAATTTTAAAGGTCTTATTTATTTATTTTTAGAGAGAGGGGGAGGGAAGGAGAAAGAGAGGGAGAAAACATCACCGTGTGGTTGCCTCTCGCACACCCCCTGCTGGGGACCTGGCCCACAGCCTAGGCATGTGCCCTGACTAGGAATCGAACCAGCAACCCTTTGGTTCACAGGCTGGCACTCAATCCACTAAGCCACACCAACCAGGGCTAATTTTATTTTATTTAAAAATATCTTTTATTACGTATTACAGTTGTCCCAATTTTCCCCATTCCCCCCCACCACCACCAGTACCCCCATTCCCTCCAGCATTGCCTCACCCCGCCTTAGTTATGTCCATGGCTCATGCATATAAGTTCTTTGGCTACTCCATTTCCTATACTGTTTTTAACATCCCCTGTCTATTTTGTACCTACCAATTTGTGCTTCCTTTTTTTTTCTTCCTAGGTTCTATTCAAGAACCTGTAAAAAATGTGTTAGATAAATGAGTTTTAATCCTCACCTTCGTCCTCTTCTTCACCCTGGTTTATCTGGAAGTAATGCAATTAGTAACTGTGCTGTTAGCAACTACGCGCAACCAGTCATGTAGTTTATTCTTCAAATGTTTTTTTGGTGAGATATTTCAAATACCTTTTGGAAAAAGGCACCTTAGAAGTTACAGTGATCTCACTCTTGCTTCTTTCAATGGTTACAACCCCTCCACCAAGGTTCCCAGCTTTTCCGTTCACTTTGATTCTCTCCTGAAGAAACTGCTCAAAATTGGCAGCATCCATGATTCCGTCTTCTACAGGGTGGGTGCAGTTAAGAGTGAACTTCAAAATCTGCTTTTTTTTTTTTTTCCCGTCTTCGCCACAGGCTTTTTCATGGGAGCCATGGAGGCCGCAGAGACAGAAAGGGCCAATTTGTATTTCTGAATCCCTGCACCTTTTTCTCCATTCTCCCCTTTCCCCCTCCCAACTGATAACCCTCCAAATGATCTCCATATCTGTGATTCTGTTCCTGTTCTGCTCGTTTGCTTAGTTTGTTATTTAGATTCGATTATTGATCGTTGTGAATTTATTGCCATTTTAATGTTCATAGTTTTCATTTTTTCCTTAAATAAGTCCCTTTAACATATTTCATGTAATAATGACTTGGTGATGATTGAATGCTTTTTTCTTCCTTGTGTTAGAAATCATTGATTTGATTCTCAGCTTCATCCCCTCCACTGTTGGTTCCCTATAGATTTTTATTTCACTTAATGTAACCTTCATTTCTGCCTGGGTCTTTTTTATACTGTTGGAAGTACTCAGTGAGTTCCTGGAACATCCTGATAACCAGTGTTTTGAACCCTGCATCTGACAGATTGCTATCTCCATTTTGTTTAGTTCTTTTTCTGGAGTTTTGTTCTGTCATTTCATTTGGGCCATATTTCTTTATCTCCTCATTTTGGCAGCCTCCCTGTGTTTGTTTCTATGTATTAGGTAGAGCTGCTTTGACTCCCTGTTTTAGCAGCATAGCCTATTGTAGAAAAGTGTACCTGTATGTTGTAGGGAGCAGAGCCTTAGGTAATCACCAGGGCAGGGCAACCTATGTCCCTGCTCTGTGGCTCTGTGTGCGGGAGGGCTTAGAGAGGGGACAGTGCTACTGCCTGGTCTCTGGAGTTTTGCCCAGGAGGAAGCTGTCTCCCAGCATTTGCCCTGTTGCCAGTCACTTCAGTTTCTCCCCATAAGCCACTAGTACCCTTCCCGCTGTTGCCCTGGTGCTGAACCCCAGAGCGGGTGGGTCTGCATGGGTCCTAAATCTGTTGTGGGTCCTGTAAGGGGAGTCTCTTGAGAATCTCACAGTTTCTTCTGCCACCCCACCCCCACTGGTTTTTACAGCCAGAAGTTATGGTACTTTATCTTCCTGGCACTGGAACCCTGGTCTGGGTGCTATGGTCTGGGGCTGGGATCCCTCACTCCCAAGGTATCCCTCCTGATTTTTATCTACCACACATGAATGTGGGAGTGCCTGTTCCACGTCTCTACGCTACTTCAAGTCTCTGCACTTCTCCGCGCCTCTCCATCTCTCTGTGCCCCTCTGCACCTCCCCACCTCTCCATGAGTCTCTGCCCCTCCTACCTGTATGGGTGAATGTGGCTTCTTTAAATCCTTGGTTGTTGGACTTCCATACAGCTTAATTTTCTGACAATTCTGACTGATGATTTGTTTTGTCGTCTAGTTTTAATTTTTGCTGTAGCTGAACAAGAAAGTGTGCATGTTTACCTATCCCTCCATCTTGACCAGAAGTCCAACCATAGTCTATTTGAAAAATATATTTGTCAGTGGAGGGAGATGGAAGGATAGGGTGGTAGTTAGGAATTAGGCATGGAGGGTATTAGTTATGTTTTGTTTAAGATGGATAAGATTTTCTTGAATGTTAAATAAATCCCCTAACTTCTCTAGCAGGTGACCAGTCACTATTTTTATGTTTAGGATAATCTTCATTTCATTCTTTCAGATGTTTTAAAAGTAAGCATGTTTGAGTATTTATACAAATTAAATTGAGTAACTCTTCCCCAAGCATCTGCTATGCAATAGTGGTTCTAAACCTGGCTGATCATGGGAATAGATCCTTGGACCCCCTCTTAGTTTTACTAAATGAGATGCTCTGGGAATCTTTGCTTCTAAAAAAATTCCCTGGCGATTCTGAAACGTCGTGTACACAGACCTGTAAAGCTTACATTTTATCAAAAAGGAAACTGGTATATATTTTAAGTGGAAGGTCTGATAAGGCAATAGATCTGTAATTGTGGGAGAATAAAGGGTCACCCTTCTTAAAAATGGGAGAAGCTATATACTGGATTCTCCATAAAGTTGAAAAAGAAAACCAGTTGTCAGGGTTTTGAGACCCATCGTTATTAAACATCCTTATGGATAGCTTATTTAGCTTGAAGATTTTGTTTTTAAAGCAGTTTTACTGGTACACAATCAGAAAGTGGTCCTGGAGCTAGAGTTCTGGTCCAGAATTCTGGGCAGTGCACTTTTATTGCAAAACAAGGACAACTGCCAATCCTGGTGCTCAGTTTTCGTTGACAATTAAGCCCCCTGTAGACTCTGTAAAACAAAAGTAGAAAGAGAGAGAGAGAGAGAGAGAGAGAATTCAAAGGGCTAAGATGGAGAACATATCTTGATAGGGAGAGTATAAATGATACCTTGCTGGGGAATAGAATAAGACAGACAGTTTAGTCATGTGAGCCAGGGAACTTAGTGACACTCTCCATGAGGTCACCAGCTCTCCTTTGTTTGAGCGAAATTTTAGCTTTCACTGTGACTATGGGTGTTTTTATACCTATATTCAAAACCAACCCCAAAACAAGCCAACACATTGGGGTCCTTATTTTGAGACCCAAGCCAGCTGAATTCTAGGAGTAGCCACTCGTAACTGAAGGGTACCCTCCAGAGGATAGGCTAGATATAAATCAACACAGCCTTTGGATCTATTTTAGTCTGTTGCTGTAGCTTAGTACTCATTGAAGATGTAGTTCTTAACGTAATGGGCTTGACTTTGATCTAGCAAGCCAAACTCATCTGATCCAAAGTCGAGCATGTCTAATGAGCCGTTGAAAGGTACATATGTACCCACTGGCTGAACCAAGCCATCTGCCCTGGGTAGCGAGTGAGCCTGGCAAACAAGGGTTGTCAAGGACTGTCATTTGGGACAGAGCGTGCTCAGGCCACGGGTATATGCATGTCAGAGGTCCTAGCCCTTCATCAAAAAAGGTCCAGGAGGGATCTCACTTCCTAAGAGGTCTTTTCAATCTGGTTGTATCATAATGGGTCTCATGGAGAGAGAACACCTTTTTGTTCATGTTTTACATGGCAACCCAACAGGAGTACCCACAGGAGAACAGATGATAAAGCCAGAGCTTTAGAGATTATGACCGACACGTGGATGTTGGTTAAATCTTTCTTCAGAACATGTAACTTCCAGATTAGTATTCTTTTTTTTCCTTGGGGAGACAAAAAATTGAAGAAAGTTCTTCTTTTGCCCTCATACATACCTGGGGGTGGTGACCTCTGCACATTTGATAGCTTTTTCCTTTTTAAATTCTGAAATTGAATAGATTAGCCTGAATACTCAGTATGAACTGTAACAAATCCTGGCAGGGATCAAGCGTCCACAATTCCCATTTGTGATAACATCTGGCCTGGCCAATGCGGAATGGGATAGTCTGTCACCAAGAAGAGCCCCCTTTGGTGCCAGAAAGGAAAACGAACCAGCCAGGGTGTTGGGTCGCACATCGGCATCAGGCTTGCCTGCCCGTGTTGCCCGGGCTCCTGTGCTTTTCCATCCCACATTCAGTGCTGCCTGTCCTTTACACCTTCTGTAACCCGCACGCCAGTCAAATACAGATTATTTCGTCACCCCCTTCTCAGTAAGTCTACCCCCGCCTTCCACGCTTAACCCCCAAGCATCGAGTGTTCTGATTGCTATTACTGTCTATTAGGTTTGAGGCTGTGGAGTTTTGGGGGGT
>PVJD01011258.1:0-47490 GCA_004026545.1 Mormoops blainvillei | reverse complement strand
GAGCCCGGGCGTCCCCGGCTGCAGCCACCCGTGGTTTATGACCCTCAGAAGCCCCTCCAAAGTGTCTCGTCGGCAAGGCCCTGGGCCACAGGAGATGGCTCGGCCCGCTCGGCCCGGGCAGCGGCAGATCGATTGTGCGTGTGCCACCCTGACGCTCCATCTCATTAGGCCTTCGTTTTCATCTCCCGGCTTCCTGGCAGCCTTCAAATTATCCCATAAAATTTATTTACTATTTCATGAATACATAAGCAGCAGGCAGGCACAAGCTTTTTATATATTTACACTGTATATATTTCACGGGAGACTTATAGCTGTCTCTAAGGCAGAGAGGGGGAGAGGGAGAGAGGGAGCAGACGGAGCCGGCAGCTGGTGGCGGAGCGGGGGAGGCGGGGGGAGGCACGCGGAGGGCGGGCAGGGATCGGGGAGCCCTGGTGCCCATGGCCACGCCGGCCTCACTGGGCTGACCCTAAGGCTGCCAGGCAAGGGAGGGAGGGAGGGGAAGCTCCAGGTTGGGACGCTCATCCTGGGGAAGTTGAGGCAGGGCAGGGGCCCTCGGTCTGAGGGCTGGGGCTGAGATCGGGGCTCAGCTCCGTGGCTCTGGGGTGGGAGGTCCCAGCCTTGGAACAGCCTGGGAAGTGGGTTCTGAGGGCCACAGGGGAATTTGGACCCTGGGCAAGGGCTGGGTCCTTATCCTGGCTCCAGAGGGAGCCCTGACTGTTACTTCAGACTGAGTCCTGACCCTGGCTGTAGACTGAGCCTTGATTCCAGTTATAGACCAAGTACTGACCCTGACCCCAGTCACAGCCTGAACCCTGACCCCAGGCACAAACTGAGCCTTGATCCTGGTCAAAGGTTGACTACTGACCCTAATCCCAGACTAAGTCCCAACTTTGGTCAAAGACTGAGTCCTAGCCTTAATCTCAGACTAAACTTCAACTCCTCTTGCAGACTGAGCCGCTCCGAGGCTGAACCCTGATTCCAGGCGTGGGCCGGGCCCCAGCTGCAGCCTTCCATGCCTCTGCATCCTGGCCTGCTGCCTCACAAAGTTCCTCTCACGCACACAAGCACGAAGTGAACAGCTCACAGCCTCAGCCGCGGGCCCCTCCTCCGCCCTGTGGGCCTATGCTGTGATCACGTGTGAGGCTGACTTGGTAGGGCTGCCCTCCCACCCCCTGGATGGTTAGGCATGGCCATGTGACTTCCTCTGGCCACTGAGATGTGAGCAGGAGAGAAGCGTGTCACTGCCAAGTGGGTCTTAAAAATGCCATAGCCCGGGCAGCTGGTGACGTTCCATAGGCCGGAGCCTCCACAGGCTGGGACCCTAAGTAAGGATGAGGAGGAACACAGCCCTCACCAACCCACACTGGACATGCAGCTCCAGTGAGAAAGGAACATCTGCTGGGCTGTGTTAAAGCGCTGAGATTTGGGGCTGCTTGTTGCTGCAGCAGAACCTGACTGATACAACCAGAAACCTCTTTTCCTCTGAAGGCAGCCATACTGGGTTCCGCCTGTTCCTAATCGCCAAGATTTCATTCCACAGAAGGGCCCCAGGTCCAGAAGCCAGAGGGAAGGTGAACAGGACATCGATTAGCATATCAGAAAACCTCTCGCACGAGGCCAGGTACATAGTAGGCACTCAAGAAATAATTGCTGAGCTGAGTAATACAAATTTTTCTTCCTGCTTCTGCCTCAGCCCTCCAGCGAAGTCTCATCACCCTGATACAGTCAAATGCCAGGCCAGGACCCCTACAGGACAGAGGCTGTGCCCAGGAGGTTGTTTTGAAACAGAATCCCATCCCCAGTATTAGCAGTGGGACCTTAGTGGACACGCAGATGACCGCACCTGTCGGCTGGGGAGAGAAATTCAAGTCTCTGTATGTCTCACTTCCTGGCCGCTCGAGAGATCAGGCTGGTGGGATCCTCCAAAGGGCACCTCGCGGGTCCCACCAGCTGTCACTCATGAACTTACCCATTTAGCCATTCGATCTTCACTGCCGCCCCTGCCACTCCATCGTCATCACTGCTACTGCTTATTGAGCGTTTACCGTGTACGGGCTCAGTGTCTAACTTTCACAGCAACTCTCGGAGCTCAGCCTCCCTCCTTCATCGTCCCGTGAGTTCAGTGATTGACTCACCATCTCAGGACCTCATTTACCCCTTTCCCCTTCCTTCCTTCCTTGTTTCCTTCCTTCCCTCCCTTCCTCCCTCCCTCGTTTATTCAAGAGGTAGTCTGGTGCGGTGGTTAGGAGCATGGGCTCCAGACACAAACTGGCTGGGTTCAAATTCTAACTCTCTCTCTCTCTCTCGCCAACTGAAGGGCACCGACAACTGAACTAACCTCTGACTTGGTTTACGCACCTGTAAAGGGGATATAATAATAGACCTTCCCTTCACGAGTTGGTGCAAAGGTGAACAGAGCTAAGAGGTGCAGCTAGAGGCTGGGAGCGGTGCTTGGTGAGAGTGAACAGCCAGTGAGTGCCGGTTGCAGTTACTCTCAGAGCCACTGGCCGAACCCATGCGTACCAAGGCCCTTCTCTGTGCGGGACCCTGGGCTTTCAGTGCCGAAAAGGGCGCAGGAGAGCGAATAGCACACAATGAGCATAGGAATGGTCCTGCGTGCCAGGCACGTTACACCTGTTGTCTCCATCTCCTCAAAACCCCCAGGAGATCAGTGCTATTGTTGTCACCATCGTACAAATGAGTAACTGAGACCCAGAGAGGTTAAGTGACGTGCCTGAGGACACACAGCTCATAGGTGCTGAAGCCCAGGTTGGAACCCAGGCCGTCTTGCGGTCGAGCCTGTGGGCCTGACCATTGGCCAACCCCGCCACCTTGCCATCACGTGCATGTGAGGCAAACAGTGCTTTCCAACAGAGTGTGCAAAGGACCAGGAATGGGGGAATGAGTAATGAGCCCAGCCCGGGCCAGGGTGGCAGAGCTGGACCATCAGACAGAATCTTCCGGAGTGATCTCATAAACAGCCAGCCTTTGAGGATTCCTGCTGAACCCCATCCAACCCCAGAAATGCCTCCTTTCCCTGTGGGTCCCTGACTCCCTCCCACCCTCTCTGGGGAGCTGTGAATACACATGCCACAGGGTGCACGGGACCGAGAGCAAAGGCAGCACAGGGCCAGGCTGGGGACACGTGCGAGGCCGGGGCTCCAGGGCAGGGACCCACCTCGCGGCGGCTTTGTCCAGGCTGCGTAGCATTTATTATTAATGGTAATAATAATTATAATTGCTTATTGATCTCCCTGAACGCGCCCGGCAGTCTACCAGGCACTGATTTCGGGTCACTGCTCAGCAGCCTCACAAATCTATGTCCCACGCGATGCACCGCCCAGCGCCGGAGCTCAGCAGACATCCAATAATGTGGCCGAGTCCACACGTATGGCCTCTGCCGGCCGCGTCCCGGCGCATGCGCCGATCTGGTTCACGGCTAACCGCAGAACTTCCACATGGGCCACGTGGAACCAGCCTCAGACTAACAGCCATTTATTACTTGCTTTATATATTTTTCTAACATTTGCACTAGACCAAATAAATGCTCTCCAGGAATACAAGAAAAATAAAAGGAAGCCACCCTGCCGGCCCTGAAGGTTATCTAGGACTGCACTTCTCAGCCTTTGACATGCACGCAGATGCCCTGGGAGTCTCGTTAAAAGGCGGATCCCCAGGCTCCGCTCCCCAGAGATGGTGATTCTGTGGGTGTGGTTCTGGAGAGGGTCAGGAATCTCTGGGTGGAAAAATCCTGCCGGTGAATCCAGGACAAGGCGTCCCTGCTGGGAAGACTCTGAGACGCCAGGGCAGAGGGAGAGAAGAGTCAGATAGAGGAGGCACAGGAGCCAGGGGTGAGGCCCAGCCGCGCCCCAGCGGGAGGGCTGGGGCCCTTCCCTGTCTCTCTGGGCATCTCCTGCGCCCCTGTCACGCCAGGGTCTCAGTGCTACGACATCGCCCCACTGGAAGGTTTTTCAGGCGCCCTGGGCCGGCTGGGGACCAGAGCTAACGGGCTTTCATTTACCGGCGTACCTTGCCCCTCGTAAAGTGCTCTGCAGTCGATAAAGCGCTGGCCTGCATTTCGAAGCACTTCCCAGTTTGTCAAGGACCTTACAGTGCACTCTGACCCTTGTTGCCTTTCACCCTCACTCCCGCTCTTGAGGGAGACTCGTCATCATTCAGCAGCTGGGGAAACCGAGTCTGCAGGGACCCGCCGAGAGCCCCAACGGCTTTGCTGTGACTGAGACACGCGTGCTCTCCATCCGGATCCTGTGCTCTTTCCAGTCGGGGGACCGTGGAGGACAAGACATTGCCCGAAGCTGCTTCCAGCCTCATGCGACCGCTGCCCACTGATGGGAAAAGTGCTGCCGCCCCGGTGGGCCCAGCTGCCCCCCTCAGCATGGCCCCCCTCTCCTTGCCTTCTCTGGCGCCCTCCGCTTTTCAAAGTACCCCCATCAGAATAGCAACCTCAGCTCGTTCTGTCTAATCCTCACAGCCCTGCAACATGGACATCTTTGTCCCTGCTTCACAGAAGAAGAAACAGAGGTTCCAGGAGGTCAAGTTACAGGCCTGAACTTACATCTCCTGAGCAGATGTGGCCGAGCTGGAGCCTGCTCAGCTATTTCCTACGTTGTCTGTGCTCCTCACGGTTGGGCCTCGGTCTCCTCCCGATCCTGGAAGGCCTGAGCCGGGGACAGAGTCCTCGGAACCACCCTCCGGTGAGCCAGGAAGCCACTGGCCTCTCCATCCACACCTGTCCCCAGAGCAGATGGAAGGGGGGCTGCATCTCATCACTGAGACTGCCACCTGGTGGAGCCCACGTCACCGGGCGTTTGGGGATGTTTCCACTGCAGAGGAAAACAGAAGAGGGAGGGAGGTTTTGCAGGGCTCCTGTGGTGGCATTGAGGTGGCACTGAGGGGACCTAAAGGCAGAGTTCCCACAGCCTGCCCGGCTTAAGCTCAGGAAATGACCAAAGAATGACCTAAGGAGATCAGCTGGGACTCGTGAAATGTGGCGAGGCCGCCGGCAGCTCAGAGCCTCCGCGGCTGAAACACACCCGTCACTACGGAGTATTGGGCAGATCAGCCCCTGCACAATGGTCTCAGGCCAAGGAGATACCTGGCGGGAGTTGGGGGGCACTCCCCAAATTGTATCCTGCGACCCAAGGCCATGCCTCGCTGGAAGAAGTAATCCACCCATCTATCCATTTAAATTCATTCATTCATTCATTCATTCACTCACTCACTCACTGACTTAAATATTCATTGAGCACGTCCCACGTTAGGGCCTCTCTCTGCAGTGGGGGCCGAGTGGTGAACTGCACAGTTGAGGTCTCGGCCCCGGTGGGGCTGCTACTCCAGCAGGGAAAAGACGTAAACAAATAAGGAGGATCATCTCAACCAGTGACAAGTGCCACACTTAGAGTTAAGACACGTCAAGGTGCTAGAAAAGGATGGCCACCCAAGACCACGCGATCGAGGACAGCCTCTCTGAGGGGTGGCACGTGGAGATGAGACCGCGCTGGCAAGCAGAAAGTTCTTCCAGGCAGAGAGCCACCCCGTATTTGATGGTGACAATTTGGGGCACCATCATCACCAACGTGAAGCCCTGCAGGCATATTCACAGCCAGGTCTGCCGCAGCTGACAAGTCAGCCTCTCAGAGTGACAGGAGCACCCCTGGTCTTTGATAACTCTCTTGAGCTGACATCAGCTACCATGCATTAATTATCACGGGTGACAATGACATTCTCCGTCTGCGGAGTGGGGGACAGTGCAGTGCCGTGGGAAGGCCACAAGGCTGCGTTGTAATGCTGGCTGTGCCCTCTACAAGCTGTGTGACCTTGGACAAGTAACTTGGCCTCTCTGAGTCTTAATAGCTCCTCACCTGAAATGGAAACCTCCCTGTGTCCCTGATTCTAAAACACGTCTTTCTACCCATATTTTAATGATTCCAAACTTAAGACAGGGTTTGCAATGCACACACATCCCCTGGGGATGCTGTTAGACCACAGATTCTAACTCAGTGGGTCTGGGGTGGGACCGAGAGGCTGCATTTCTACCACGTTCCCTGGTGAGAGCGGGCGCTACGAGCTTGTGGACCACCTTTGGAGTGGCCAGGAAGCGGTCGACTTGCACATTTAATGGGGTTGTTATTAAATAGAGGGGGCAAAGCTACAGCTGATGGAATTTTTGATTTCAGGAAATGCATTAACCCCATGTTTCATTTTATTCTGCCCGTAACCCCATAAACCTGTTTGTAAAGCACCCAGCACCCAGCCCGGCACGTCGAAAACATTAATAGATGTTAGCTCACTCCTTTGAAAACCTTGAGTGCTGGTCCGGGATGTGAGGCGGACGCTGGACTTGGAAGGTCCATCTATAATTGGATGCGATCCCCATGGGGCCCAAATATAGGAGGGGGCGGGATGCTGGCAGGTTCCGTGGAGAGAAAAATGATAATTCCTCTCACCGCCCCCGCACCCCCCAGCTCAGGGACGTGTTTGATCAGGCCTGCATCAAACGACACATTTGCAACAAGACAAAACCAAGCGCGGGGGGGACTGGCGCCTGTTTGAATTGGTCCCACTCACCCCGCCCCCCCCCCCAACCGACCTCCTTCAGACAGACACCTGCAAATGCTTGTTTCAAGCCACAGAAACTGACAAGCACCTGGAAAATTCTGCCTGTTGTTAGACGCTGTGTGGGAGAAGCAGAGAGGGAAGCTGGTTTTTATTTAGGACTGGGAACCCGGAGCAGAGAAACAGAGAGAAAGACGGTGAACCAGGAAGGGAGTGAGAGAGCAGGGTGCTTTTTAATAATCCTCTGGCCACTCATACAAGAATGATGCCACCTTGCCAGTAGCATATTTGCGTTTGTACCTTCCAGTCCCTTCTCTCGCCCGACATGGGCAACGGCGTTAGGAGGAGGCAGTAAAAGACCTTATTACCTTTTATTTCTCAGCCGAGGAAACCGAGGCTTGGAGACTCGGGTGAAATTACCCGTGGTGGCAGTGGGTGGTGAACTGGATTCAGGGGACGCTGGGGGTCTGGGGCGGGGCCCGAGACTCCACGTTTCTAACCAGCTCCCAGGTGATGCGAATGTGGCTGGGCCGTGGGCCACACTGGGAGTAGCAAAGATGTATTGACTTATACATTTAAGAGACACGATCCAGACATTGATTTGCCGCCACCCCCGGACTGTGCCATTTATTTATTCTGCCCATATGTATCGGGGGTGACTCATCTCCCGGGTGTCGCGTTGAAATACAGTAGAGGACAAGACAGGGCTGTTCCCTGGCCTGGGAGAATTTAGACCAAAAGCAAATAAATTAAGTTCTTACAAATGGCAAAAAAAAAAAAAAAAAAGGGCGGCGATCCTGACAGCACACAGAAGCACATTATATTTAAGGGGAAATGCAATGTGCAGAGCAGCTCCTGCCAAGAGACCCTGGGCATTGTATCGAAGCCAGTAGAATCGCAGGCAGGCTCAGGGGCCAGCCCCACTCCTCCTGGGCGCCTCCGAGCACGTGGTGACTTGACGCACCCATAAAAGTGATAAGGAAGGAGCCCTGGCTGGTGGGGCTCAGCGGGTTGAGCAGACAGATCCTGGTTAATGAACAGTGGGCAGCCTTATATAAGACGAATAAGTGTCTAAAGAGGTGGGGCAGGGGAAGTGGTATAGGCGTGCACTGGAAGCCCCATGTGGAATCCAGGTGAGGACTACTCGGGCCACGAGGCCTCTCGGTCCCCAGCCCCCATCAGACCGCTTCCCTCACAAGCCACCCCCAGAGAGAGGGAGGGTCCAGGAACTACTGCCATTCATTTACGCACTCATTCATTTATTCATGCAACACAGAGCGTATTTATTGAGCAGCTGCTGTGAACTGCTGCCTGGCTCCGTCCTAGCCGTGGCAGCACGGCAGTGGGTATTGGGTGGGAAACCAGTCCCTGCCCGGGCGGAGGTGACATTCCGCTGGAGGTGGCAGATAGTAAACGCGTCGACACACAGGCCAACGCCAGCTAGAGTGATGAGCATGGAGGGACTGTCAAACAGGATACGGGCTAGACGAGATTGATAAGCGTTGCTATTTTAAACCTGATGACCATGTACGTGCCCCTACAGAGGGACATTTGAGAAACATCCAGAATGGATGGAAGGGGTGAGCCACGCGGACACCTGAGGTGGGGGGTCCCAGGCAGCAGACAGGTGAGATGAAGGCCCTGAGTGGGAGGGTGCTTGGGTACCCCGGTCACAGTGGGGAGGTGGGTGTGGCTGGCAGGGCGGGAGGGCAGAGAGGTCACAGGGCAGGATATGGTAGGGACCTTGGCTTTGAGCTAGAGTGGGACAGGGCCCGTGGATACGGCGACAAGGTGTGACAGATCCTGGTGGCTGTGTGGAACTGGGCCACAGGGGCAGGGGCAGGGGGACCGCTGAAGAAGCTCTGGTGTCATCCAGGCAGAGCCACGGGGCTAGAACCCGGGTGGTGGCCGGGGCCATGAGGAGAAGGGGTCTGACTCTCAGGGGAGGGAAGTGGCGGATGCGGTCACCTCCAGCCCAGCCAGCTGTCTTTCCTCCCTTTCCTTCTAGGGGGGAAAGCAGGAGTAAGTGCTGGGCCCACCTCCCAGATTCCCGGATGGGTGAAGAGAGGCCTCCGGACTCCTCGGTAAAGGCGTCCCACTGAGCCCACTCGGCCTTCAGGAGGTGGGCCCTGGGAGCCCGAGTCAGGGTGAGGGGCAGAGCTGGTGAGTTCAAGGTTTGGGCAAGACATCAGCTGAGGCCAAGGCCATGGGGGCCAGACCCCTGTGTGCAGTCATGCGTCCCTCCGGTCAGCAGCCTCAGCTGTCATATCTAATGCTCGCACCACGTGGCCTTTGCTAGAAGGGTCTGTGTGACCCCAGGGGTGTCCATGCCTCATGACACAGCTGGGACTTTGCTTCTCACTAGCTGTGTGACCTTGGGCAAGTGACTATGCCTTTCTGAGTTTCAGCATTTTCACATCTAAGTTGGGGACCCAAATGGCGTTTATCTCAGTGCAGAGGGTGGAGAAGATGTCACTAAAGCACCACATAGCAAGAGAGACTTTAGAGATGGGACTTAGTGAAGGATTTTGAGATGAGCAACTGTCCTGGGTGGCCCTGGTGGTGGGTCCTGTGTGGTCACCAGAGTCCTTAGAAGAGGGAGGCAGGAGGGTCAGACTTACAGAGAAGGGGATGTGACAACAGAGGCAGACAGAGCTATTAGGAGCCACTACACAGCCGGCCTTGCCAATGGAGGAAGGGGCCACAAGCCAAGGAATGTGAGCAGCCTCTAGAAACTGGAAAGGCAAGGAAACAGACTTTCCCCTAGTGCTTCTGGAGAAGTGCAGCCCTGTGGACATCTTGATTTTGGACTTTGGACCTCCAGGCCTGGAAGAGAATACACATGTGTTATTTTAAGCCGTCAAGTTGTGGTAATTTGTTGCAGCAGCAAGAAGAAACGCGTGTAGCATTCGGGCCTCCCTGCCAGCGGCATCTCCCCCCACTCTGGTGAAAAGTGAGCTAGGATTTCATTCTCTTCACGACAGATGATGGCCATGACAGTGGACAAGGCATACTAGCACCCCTAATAATAATGGCTAATTTTTTTGAGGCCTCCTCAGGTGTTGAGCACACCAGGCTAATGACTTCCTACACATCGTTTTCAGTTAATCTTCCTAAAAGGCGTAGGAGGAGGTACTATTGTTATAGCTCCCACTTCACAGATGGGAAAACCAAGGCTCAGAGGTTGTAAAATGTGCCCAAGGCCACACCACCAGGAAGTGGTAGGGCTGGGGTTCACACCCGGGTCTGTATGATCCCCAAGAGTCAATGACACTTAAATTTTCATGGATTCTGCTTGTGCCGAAAGAACCTTCCGCCCCCCTTTCCCTCCCGAACCAGGGGCGAGGGCCTCCCGTACATTTCCCTTGCCCCCACTGGTCCCGACCCCCTTTTCTTTGTCCCCAAGCCTCCACAAAGGGCTCTGTCTCTCTTCAGGTGCCATTTCATATGGCGCAGACAGGCTGGCATTTCTGAAAGGAACTTTATTTCTTTTTGGCTTTCCCTCAGCTTTGTCCTGAAGGAAATAGAAATCGCAAAAATATAGACAAGTTCTCAGGCCGCAGATTTCTGATCCTGAGAATTCCCTCCAGCCAGGATGGGTTGGCACTGCTGACTGGCACCATGCCTGGCTTCCCTGCCTCCCAGCTCCGGGCCCCCGCCTGCTGGGCGCGTCTTGTCTCCCATCCTTGGCAGAGGTTTATCTAAAATTAACAGTACGTGATGATCTTGCTTGTAGAGACATCTGGGCTTTTTCCTTTACCTGTTTTTATGTTACAAGCACCCCCATATTCTCCCTCTCAGGACAGGTGGCCTTTATGGGGCGGACTCTACCCCAGGTCCTGGGATAGGCCAATGAGAGGACCACATCCCCTCTCTCCATAGTGATTGGCTGAGACATGGGCACAGGACCCCAAATGAGCCAATCAAAGCCAAGAAACAAGGATACCTGACGTTTGCTGGCGCTATTGGGTAGAAGTCAGTCTCATTTTTGTTGCCTTTGATGCCTGGAGCAGCTGGGGCCCACTTCTGCCAATGTAGGAGGAGAGGCTGCCAAGAATAAAAACCAACACAGAGAGAAGCACAACATTCAATCGGAAAAGGAGACCAAGTTGATAACATTGTTCGAGGACCTGGATCCAGCTGTGCCTGAAGTCCTAGACCTAACTATCAACTTTTCGGTCAATGAGAAAATAAAGCATTTCTACTTAAGCCACTTCGACCTGGGTGTCTATTGCACCCTGCTTACATGATGCAGGAGCTAGCATTTACTAAACTAAGCGCCACCTTTGTTAGGGTCCCCTTGAAATCAGAGCTTGAGACACAGATGTGGGGACAGAGCCTTTATTGGTCAGGTGACCTCCAGAAGTGTGAGAGAGGGACAAGGGAGAGTGACTCGGGGAAGGAGGAAAGTCCATATTGAGGGGCAGCACTGAGGTTGCTACAGCAGACGGCGGAGACTTGATTTCTCCAGGACCTCATCAGGAGTTCAGAGAGTGCCTTCCAGAGTTATCTATGGAGTTTCAGAAGCCTGGAGTGTTATCCACTGGCTACTGCCCTCCACTTTCAGAAGGGCTGAGCCCAGCGGGGATGTGGTAGGTGAAATAATAGCGCCCCCACCCCTCCCCGGTGCTGCCCATGTCCTAATCCCCAGAACCTGTGAAATGTTGGGTTACATGGCAGAAAAAGAACGAAGTTTGCGGACAGAATTAAGATGGCTATTCAGCTAGCCTTGAAACAGGGCGATTGTCCTGGATCATATGGGTGGGTCCAATGTGATCACAAGAGTCCTTTTAAGTGGAAGAAGCGGGCAGAAGAGGGACAACCAGAGATAGACGGCGAGAAACACCGGTCAGTTGCCTCTTATAGGTGCCCTACCGGGAACCGAACCCACAACCCAGGCATTTGCCCCTACCAGGAATCGAACAGGCAATCTTTTGCTTTGTGGAATGATGCCCAACCCACTGAGCCATACCAGCCAGGGTCTTCTCTCCTTTCTCTATGCAAATCCCATGGGTCACTAAGGGCCTCTATCCTAATCAGAGGCGGATTTAACGGCGGGCTCACTGGGCCTGCGCCCTGGGCCCTGACTTCTGAAGGCATGTATTTTTATTTTTCCTGTCTCTTTCTCTCTCTTTTTTAAGGGGTCCAATATTTTCTTCTGCACCCGGGGCCTCAACCGACTTCAGTCTGCCTCTGCTCCTAATGGGGGTTCCAGTCCGAGGAACCTCTCTGGCGTGCAGCTCATTGGCGCAGCAATGCCGAACGACCCCTGACTCACAGATAATCGCATGACCCCTCCCTGCCTCCTTGGCTTTCCTAGGAGTCCCCATTCAGGTAGCCTATGTCTGGCCGCGGTCTGACCCTGCAGTAGTAAAAATGTCCACAGACAGGTTCGCATCCAGAGATGGAAGAGGCTCGTCCTTTTCTCAGAACCTGAAAACATCTCACTCAGCATAGCAAACGGGTGCGTGCGTCCCTGCCCAGGGCAGACATCACTAATCGATGGTGGCATGCTTGCTCACTAAGTCCAGACAGGCTCACGGCTTCTTTCTCAACAAGCAGCATTCCAGATGGCACTGCCAATGTAACTGGAGTTCGAAGAGTCACTATTGGTGACGTCTCACGTGGGACGCAGCCATCTCCTTCAATAACAAAGCTTCGGACTCCTCCTGAAATTGAGAAGAGAAAATACAATTGGGCAAACAACTTGGTCTTAAAGGAAATGTTGCCTAAGTGGTTCCAAATTCCGCCCTCTCTTCCCATGCACTCCAAGGTTTGTCTCTTCCATTGGGTCACCTTATTACTAGTAGTGTCGATAACAGGGAGAATTGCTTCTACTTATTGAGCACCTACTATGTGTCAGGCACTGTGGTAAAACATTTTGGAATCTTCCCAAGATGAAGGTATTAGCCCTGGTTTGTAAGTGAAGAAACTGAAGCTCAAAGACAGTGCCCCTCACTTGACTAGGGTCACACACCATTGCCGCCCCTGGTAAGGAAAGTGCCCCATTTAAATGAACAAAGCAAAATCAGTCCTGGTTCGTGTGGTTCAGGGGGTTTAGCAAAGGTCTGCGAGCTCAAAGTTCGCTGGTTTGATTCCCGGTCAGGGCACATGCTTGGGTTACTGGACAGGTCCCCGAATGGGGACTTGAGAGAGGCAACCGATCAATGTATCTCTTGCACATTGATGTTTCTCTCCCTCTCTCTGTTCCTTCCCCTCTCTCTAAAATAAATAAATAAAAATTGAAAAAAAAATGAACAAAGCAAAATCCAACAGCCTGGCTTTGAGGACGGGGCTACGTAGCTTCAAAATACCCAGAGCCGAACAGGAGAGGTAGGGAGCAGGTGAGAAAAGGGGGTTCACTTTGTGCATTCAAGAATTTTTCTGAGCATCTCCTACGTGCGGGGTGCTGGGGCTACCTCACTGATTGTGCCAGTGTCGTCTCTGTCCTTGTGGGATGTATAGCCTTCAGGGGGAGGAGGGGCCAAACACACAGACAAATGAACGGGTGCCCAGGGGGGCATGGGCAGGACCCGAGAGGGACTTAGAGTGAGTGTGTCCTCGTCATGAGCACCGTGTCCATCCTCACAAACGTCCTCTCACCCAACTCCTGAGATTTTCCCAAGCAGATCCTTTTTGTCCTCAGTGCCCAATGGCACTCGGTCCATTTCCTCAAACATTCAGACTATGTTTACTACTCCATTGATGTTCCCAACTCAGCCTCCCTTGTTAGGACCAGCATTTTAGCTCCTCGTTCCTGTCTTAAGCAAACACTTACTGAGCGCTGACTGTGTAACGAGGCTGACCGTGAAGGCTGTACTAATGCCGTGTTGTCCTGCATGCCCAAAGCTGTGGTGACTGAGGGGTGGCGTCTACAAACCACATGCGAGTAGACCCCTAAAGCCATAAGGGTCCTGGGGTTATGTGCGGGGTTTGGTGGTTCAGATGCTCACAGTGGCCAGGGAGGAACTGCGAGAATGGCTGGGTATAAGACAACAGGGAGTGGTGGAGACTGCGGCCAAGTGGGGACCTCATGCTCTGCCTAAGAGGGGTGACTGCTACTCATCTCCAGAAGGTGGCTGCCATGCAGAAGTGCAGCATAAATATATTTTGCTTAACCCCGCCCCCCCCGAAATCCAAATATTTATACAAAGTCTTGCAATTTTAAAATTTTGGTAACGAATGCAATGACAACAACGAACTGAATGGGGGAGACAGAGCGACTTGTGCACATACCGCTCTGACTCGGGCTTCTCATTTTATAGGTGGGGAAACTGAGGCTCAGAGAGGTCTGCTTAAAATTCCACGGGGTCAGGCTAGCTCATTTTCCTTAGAACCAGAGGCAAGTGGTGCCTCTTCTCCAAGTCACGCCAACCCCCGCCGTCCAGGAATTCCAGGCCCCCGGGATTTCCGTGGGGGGTGGGGGGTTGGGAGGACACCAGAGTGGTGGGCGAAGGTGGCGCAGTTTCTGTGTGCAGGGCTTGCCCCGGGCCCCCATACTCCTGACACATTGCTCGCGGCTGGATTCCGAGCGCGTGTCCCCGAGAGTCCTCGTTTTCTCTCTTGGTCTTGTCTCTGGTCTCTGCCTTTCTGTGTCTCTTGCTGTTTGACTTTCTGTCTTTCGGCAACAAATGTTCTGGCTCTGAGTCCTCTGTCTCACTCTGGCCTCTTCCCCGCTGTTTCTTGGTCTCTGTCTCTCTTTGTTTCTCCTCCAACAGTCTTTCTTCCCCCTTTCTCTGTCCCGTCTTTCCCTGTCTCAGTCTATTTCTTGGTCTGTATTCTTTCTGTCTCTCATAGTCTCTGCTCCTCCGTCTGTCCGTCCGTCCGTCTTCCCATCTGTCTCTCTCGTTCTTTTCCATCTCTCTCGATCTCTCCCCATCTCTGCCACTCTGCCTCGCTCCCCTCCCGTGGCCCCGTCCCCCCAGGCCTCGCCCCTTCTGCTCTCCGAGTCCCTCTGGCCACCATGGAAAGGTTACTGTAAACGGGAGCGAAGCTGAGGGCAAAAGTAATCAACCCCCTGGCTGACCTCCGATCCCGCTCCCCACGCCCAGGCTGACAGAGCCCCGGTCCAGGTCGCTGGCTGCGCCCCCTCCCCCGCCGCCACCCCGGCCCCCTCCCTCCCCACCCCCAGGTCCCCTTGCTGACAAAAGGCCTATCTTCTCTCTGCCTAAATGATTTAAATTCTAATCAAACATCATTTATAGTACATCTCGGAACCGTCTCCTGGGAGCTGCTCCCGCATGAGACGTTGCCATGGCAACCGGGGGGTCTTGTTTCAGAAATGTCAGATTGTGTTATTGTCTTCACACTTCTCTGATAACCTAGTGTCTCTCTCCCTCTCTCCCCCCCCCCCCCCCCCCCCCCCCCCCCCCCACACCGCCATCCCCAAGACTTTATTCTTCCTTTCTCTCTCCCTCTCTCTCTGCCTCCCAACCCTCCGTGCAGCCCCCCAGGCTCTCCCTGGGACCTCCGCCTCCCTCCCACCCAGGAGCGAGTGGCCTGAGCGCCCTCATCCCCGGCCTCTCCGCAGGCCTGCCACCCCTTCCCCGGATTCTGGCCCTGGGGCCTCCCCGCTTTGGGAAAGGTGTCTCCCCCTACCCCTCATTTCCGCAGACACGCTCCCCCCTCTAGGGGTTTGTCGGAGTGTTCTGGTGTCATTTTATTTTGCTAGATATGAAAATGAGACATAGATTTTTCCCGGTGATGCGTGTGTGAAGTTCTAATCTGGTTTTTCAGAATCTTTTTTTCTCTTGGGGGAGGGGGTAGTGGTGGAAGAAACCCAGCTCTTAGCAGGACCCAAACGGAGGGTAGAATATGAAGCAAAAGGTGTGCTGTGGCGTGTGCCCACATGCAGGCGTATGCCCGTGTGGTGTGTGTGTTCAGGCGTGCCTGAGTGTGCGTGCATACATGCTGGCATGTGTTCATGTGTACACTGTGTGCACCTGCATGTGTGTGAGGACACAGGTGTGTACACATGCACGTTGTGTGTATCTATGTATCTATATGTGCACGAGGCTTGTGTGCAGGTGTGTGCTGTCTGCATGTGTGTACATGTAGACAGGGGCTGGTGTGTGCCCATGATGTGTGCCTGTGCATGTGTGCATGCATGTGAGTATGTGCCTGTGTGCATAGTGTGCATGTGTGCATGTGCTGTGTGCAGATATGATCACATATGAGTTGGATGTGCAGGCATGTGTACACACACAGGAATGTGTTTTGCATGCGCATTGTGTGTATGTGTGTATGTGTGCACGTTCACATGCAAGGTGTGTGCCTGCATAAGCATGTGTGCAGGTGTGTGTGTGACCATGTCACATGTTTGTGTGTGCCGGTGCAGGCGTGTGTTAATGTGTCATGGGTGTCTGCATGTGCGCGCGTGTGTGTGCGTGATGTAGAGGGTGACTTCCCCAGCCTGGTTTTTGACCGCAGCCGGCGCCAAGGGCCTGGACTCCGCCTCTGCCACCACACGGTCTTTCCTGATCCCAATCGGGCATGTTTTACCAGGACTGTCATATCAGGTCGGGTGCTTCACCCCGTCTGCTGCCGAGATGCAGTGACCCTGAAAACGGCCCAGTGAGATTTCCTAAACCAAACAATCCCCTCGTGCCACAGATGGGGAAACTGAGGCCCCAGGAGGGGCAGCGGCGTACACCAGGACTGAGGTCGCAGTAGAGCCAGAGGTGAAATGGAGTCCAGGTCTCCCCTTCCCAGGCCACTGGGAGACTGGCGAAGGGAAAGGAGGGACCTGGGGCCATATGCTCTTCGGATAGTCATCGCTTTGGAGGGGCCAAGGCTGGCAGCGTTTCTGGTAGCCCCGCCAGGACTTGCAGGGCCGGCGATGAGCCTTCCTTGGTGCCGGCACTGCTAAGTTCTTTACAAGAATTATGCCCCCATTTTGAAGATGGGGAGACTGAGAGCCTCAGAGAGGTGATGTGAAGCAGCCCATGTTTGCAGAGCCAGCGAATGTGAAGGTGGGGTTTGAACCCAGGTCTCTGTGGCTCTAACGCATACCTTTTCCATTGACCATGCTGCTGCCTGTGGTGGGGGCAGAGAAGGCCCTGTGCCCTTGAGCACAGGGATGGAGGCCTCTGGCTTTGACCCTGACATCTAGAGGGTCATGCCATGGGGCAGAATGGGAGCTGACAAGACAAAGGCCACCAGGATGAGTGAGCGAGCACAGGCAGGCCCACAGAAGAGGGGGCAGGAGGTCAGTGAGTTCCGCTGAGGGTGTCCACCCGCTGCTGCAGCCAGGAGCAGCCGCCCGAAGATTCTTCCTGTACCATTTCCCAGATGGGGAAGCTGAGGCTCAGGGAGGGTCAGGAACTTGCATGAGGTCACGCAGCTTATAAAGGGGAGAGGTGGCCCTCAGCCCAGTTTGGCGACTCTGACTATTTCTACCATGTGGTTAGGAGCCGATGGACGCCGGCCAAGTCCCAGCTCTGTCCCTCACTGGCTGTGTGACCTTGGGCTCAATACCTAACCTCCCAGAGCCTCAGTTTCCCCATCTGTAATGCGGGGATCAGAATGGTACCTACCTTAAGAGGACAGACATGAGGAATACATGAGTTAATATTTGGACAGCGTTGAGCATGGCGCCCGGACTGTGGGGACGCTGGGCACAGTTCTGCTGTGAGGTGATGACTCTGCAGACATGACCCCCCCAACTGAGATCCAGACACCGTCGCCTGTGTAGGGACCGTCACCCCCACAGAGTTCCAGAAACTGGAACCCGGTGCCCCTGAGTTTTTGGGGGGGTCGAACCCTTAAGAGGCGCCAGGCTTCCCCCTTTTCTCTTTTTTCCAATCTCCCCAGGGAAGTGGGGGCCAGGGAGAGTGGGGCTGAGGTTGGTGTGGGCACCTTTGCCTCCCTGGACCCAGCACACACATCTCAAGGGAGAGAGATGATGGCAGAGATCAGGACGTGCCACCGGTGTAGTCACACAGAGCTTGAAATTCTTAATTTTTGAACAAGGGGCCCCACCTTTTCATTTTTCACTGGGACCCAAAAAGCGCATACGTATCTGGTCTCGACCGAGACGACGAGGTACAGAGAAAGACAGGACCTTGTCTCACTGTCCCTCCGTCTCCTGTCTCCGGGCAGAGACGGGATGTGGAAGCGAAAGAGACAGAGCGGAGACGGCGACGCGAGGCCCGGCAGGGCCGGGGGGCGGAGGGGGAGGGCCGCGGCCGCGTGTTTGTCCAGGGTGAGGCGCATTGATCCCCGCCTGCCGCGTCACCGTCGGATAAATCCGGCCGCGGTAATGAACCTCCCCACACACCGCTCGCAAAGCACACACCGGCTCTGGCCCCAGCGGTTAATATTTAACTGAATAAGGGCCATAAATATGGAAAATGGGACTTTTAATTAAATAAGCAGCTTTTAAAAGGGCCCTTGGGCGGGAGAGGCTTTTGTTTAAATATGATTGATTTGACATGTCCTTTCGCTCTCACACTCTCCAGCTCGCTCCTGACTTAGCGCCTGGCCCCAGCCCGAGGAGAAAGCTGGAGGAGGCCAGGCCCTGCCCCGCTGGAGGGAGGGCACCCTTGGGCGCAGGAAGTGGGTGCAGCGGGAGGAGGTGCCCACGGGGCCTGGGATTAAAAACCCAGCTTCATGGCCTCCTATATTTGAGTTAAACACATCAGAAGCTGTTTGATTCGGGGGGAAGTGTATTTCATCTTTCAGAAGGAATGGGTTAGTGGGGTAAGATGCCCCCAGGTGTTGGGGTGTAGGTTCCCAAAGACCCAGGTTTAAGCCTCTGCCTGTAGCTGTATGTCCTGTGGTAGCCCGGCTTCCCACCCTTTCTCTGCGCCTCGGTTTCCTCACCTGTGATATGGGATGACGGTATTCCCCGCTTTACGAGGCCGTGTGCAGATTCACTGCATTTCAGTCCATTGGTTAGTTTCCCCTCCTAGTGTTTCCAGGGTTGTGGCTGGGGCTGGGCGACCACCCAGAGGCTCAGAGAGGCAGCTCAGAGGGCACATTCCTCCACCAGCACCAGCCTCGGGGGTGCGGAACCCGTGAGCTTGAGGGACCGGTGCTTAGAAGGGCCTGTGCTTGGTTTAATGCTCTGTGACCACCATCTTGAAACTCTTAATCCTTTTGAACAAGGCGCCCACGGTTTCACTTTGCGGTGGGCCCTGCAGCGCCTGGGGCCGGTTCTGCCTAGACCCACCCATAGCCCCACAGTCTGGGTGGCTTGGGAGACGGCCACTGCTGGAGGAGCCCGGAACCCTCCAGTTCCAGGGCTGAAAGGAGGACCCAACACCTGTTCGCCTAGACCCCACAGGAAACTGTCCGTTTCCTGCCTCCAAGCTGGGGGCCTTTAACTTTCGAAACTTCCCAGTTAAGAGACCACATTGTATTTATCATAGAGTTGGTATTTACAAAGCGCTTTCTACAGGCAAGGCTCTGTGCAGGCCTGACCTCAGAGCGCTGTGGCCCCCCACACCCTGGGTGAGGGGCCTGATGCTCAGAGAGGCCAAGTAGTCAGCCTGGGGCGGCCCGGCTAGGAGCAGGCAGGGTCAGGATTTGAACCCAGGGCTCTTTGTCGCCACTGTCACGTCTCAAGTCCTGTGCGGCTTTAGCCTGGTGCAGGCCCGTGTAACGGGCTCATGTTCTGCTTTGGCCCTGACTCTGAGCTCACCTGGGGAGAGAGCTGCGTCTCTGTGACAGTCATGCCCACGGGCAAACCCCTCCGTTGGTGGGGTGTGCAGAGCCAAGTCCCTGAGCAGCAGTTCCATGGCAGTTGATAGTCCACGCACCCCTCTTCGGGGCAGCGAGCGAGCTGGGTGAGGCTCAACTAAACTTCCCATCCTGCTGGGCCAGCTAGCTGCCTGTTGCCACGGCAACTCCTCTTGGGCAGCACCAGGCTCCAGGTCTCTTTCCTGAGCTCAGTGTTGAAGGTAGCAGGGTAGAGGCACTAGGCCATTTCTAATGCAGATCACCAAGTTCCGGTCACCCGCAGCAGGGACAGGGCAATGGGTGAGGCACCTGGACTGCCCCCCGTGAGCCCGGAGCAGAGACCAAAGCTTGTGTCGTGGACGTTTGGGGAGGGATCTCCTTCCTAGGCACCCCCATCCCAGGACCCTTCAGCGAGCCCTAAAATTCTACCTTCGCGCAGTCTCAGCATCTCCTCCCGGGTGGTGGCAAACGCCTGCTACCTGGGACCCCTGGTAGGAAATCTGCCCCCAGGTAGCTACGTTCTACCTAGAATTCAGGTGAGCTTCTCGACCCAAAGGTTCTCCATTCCCGCAGCAACAAACAGCGACTCGGGCTGGCCTCCCTCCCCTCGGTCCAGGTCACGTCCATCTGTGAGCAGGGTGACCCCCTCAGGCCCAGGGAATGCCAGGAGCCAGGGGACTGGGAGCAAAGGTCGGGGTGAGGCCAGCTCCACTTGGTGTCAAAGAAGATTAGGGGTCCTGCTCTCAGAGCTGAGGGCTGGGGCCGGAATCAGCCTGTGATCCCAAGCGAGATGAGTTCAGAGGTCACCAGCTGGCTCCTTTGTGTGTCAATATTAACACGGGAGTCACCTAATTGGGGCGGGTCAGCCAGTGGACACAGCCGGGACGCACGTCAGGGGGAGGCAGAGGGACCGATGGCCCCCTGGCACTGTGTCGGGTGCTTGACACGAGTTGCCTTATTCATTATATTACTATTTCTACGAATAATATGATACAGAAGGAGCAGGAGACTGAGCAGGGGCCACAGTATGGAGCGCCTAATGGAGTCACTTAATTAAACTGTGTCATCCTGCCAACCTCCCTATGAATTAGCTTCTGTTGCTACAGCCAAGGAAACTGAGGCACACAATGGCTAAGTCAGCGGTCCAAGGTCCTACACCTGGCTGGGAGCACAGGGACGCGGGCCCAGCCAACCCGCCTCCTCACAGCACTAGGAGGCGGGGATGACCATGTCCGCGTTGTCGGTGGGGAAAGCGAGGAGGGAGAGGGGCCGCAGGGCTGGCCCAGCTCCAGAAGTGAGGAGCTGACCTCTGTACCTCTGCATCCGCCAGGCGCTGACCGTGGGCGACCCCACGGGGCAGCCGCCATTGGTGGAGGGCACGTGTGTGGAGGAGGAAGGCGCCGGGAGCCTTTAGCGGCCACCATGATAGTGGGGGAGGGGCGCGCTGGGTAAAGGGGGTGGGTTGTGGGTGGGGCCGGGGTCCCAGCCAGGTCTCCTCTGCCTCCTGTGTGTCGGGCACTAGTTGTCCTTGCGGTTTTACCTACGACACAGAGAGTGGCTGTCATGTGTACGGCGCCCTAGATCCATGACCGAATCTATTCCTCCTACAATCCCAGGAGACAAGGACGCCCATTGAACAGATGGGAAAAAAGAGGCTCTGTTGGTGCCAGAGCTGAGCAGCACACGAAGCTCACCTCGCGTCCCCCCGGCCAGTCCCCAGGCCTGGGACGTCCCCTGCTGTGCTGCCCACAGCCCTGGAGAAGGTCCCCGGCCAGGTGGGGACCCTGCCAGCAGCAGCGCGGGCACGCAGGCAGAGGACAGCTGTAATGGCCCCGGCACTGTGTGACATTTGGGTTTTACTCTCTGTGGGAAGTGTGCTAATTACTGCCGTTCTCTCCAAAGTCTAGCTTAACAACCACTTGCATTTTATGGAGTTCTCCGGGGTTGCCATTACTGTGTGACTTCTGGAGACCACAGTGGCAAGAGGCAGATGTTGTGCCTCTTCCCCTGTCCCCAGCCGGCGACTCCCAGGGACTCAGGCTCCAGGGCCAGCCACAAGCTGGGGGAGCCTCCCGTACCCACTTTCTGCTCAGGCACACGCACAGCTCTGTGGCCCGTCCCCCAGCCGCCCCAGGAGTGGGTACAATGAGTCACCCCCTGTTTTGCAGGTGAGAAAACAGGTTCTGAGAGAGAAATGGTGCCCCTGCTCCCGCCTCCCTGAGAAGGCTGATGTCAGAGCCTGAGCGTCACCGCTTCGGATCGCCTGCCTGGGCCTCCCCGGCTGCCCTCCACACCCAGCGGCGGGCTCTGGAGCCACACACTCCTCTCTGCCCCCTCGACAGGTCTGCAGGAAGGTGCTGAGCATTCCACTTGGCAGGCGAGGAAACTGAGGCAAGAAGCCATACAGCAAAGAGGTTAAGAGCATGGGCCATTAAGAAGTTGGACTCTGGCCCTGACTGGTGTGGCTCAGTGGGTTGGGCGTTGGCCCGCAAAGCGAAGGGTCGCCGGTTCGGTTCCCAGTCAGGACACATGCCCGAGTTGTGGGTTCGGTCCCAGGTCAGGGTGAATATGAGGGGCAACTGATCGATGTCTCTCTCCCTCTCTTACTCCTTCCCTTCCCTTTTCTCTAAAGATAAATAAACAAAATCTTTTTTAAAAAAGAATAAAGAAGTTGGACCCCGGGCTGGTGGCCCAGCTCCCCACATACCATTGCGTGGCTTGGGGCGCCACTCTGGGCCTCTGTTTCCTCATCTGTGCGGCGGGGGTGCTAATACCACCTGCCTCCTAGGCTGGTCAGGCAGGTGACAGTTAAGTGCTTGGGGCGCGTGTGGCGGGTGGAAAGCACTGGGCATGGGCTGGTGATTATTACAGAGGTGACTCCAGGGTCCGCTGGGGGCTCTAGTGTACGTCCACACCACCCCAGGCTCTCCATCCTCCTTCCCACCCACGTCCCAGGGTTTTGTTCCTCTCCCCCAAGCCAAAGCCCCTCTCCCACCTCGGCGTCCTGAAATCCTCCTGACTGGGGGCGGCCAAGATTTCTGCCTGTAGGAGGAGTATCAGGCACCGGCTAAGGGGATCACTTTCAGGAAAAAGGGGTGCATTTCTCAGTCTCCCCAAACCATTGCACATTAGAGTAAGAAGGAATTGTCAATGGTCCGCCCCCACCCCCATAGAAAAGCTGAAATGGCATCAACAAATTTCTGCATAAATGAATGGATGAATGAATGAATGGATGAATGAATGAATGGATGAATGAATGAATGAATGAATGGATGAATGAATGAATGGATGGATGAATGAATGAAGGAGTCACAGGTGAAAAATTCAGGCAACACCCACTAAGCCCTGGGTTAAGGACCGAGATTTGGCAGTGAGCAAAACTGCCTGGTAAGGTCGCTTATCCTGAGCTCCGCACACCTGTAGGGGGTGCTGGCCACAGGCCACCAGGTGGTAGATGCCCCTGGAATGTGCAGGGAGGTGGCCTTATGTTGAAGACCCAGTCTGCTCCCCGACAAAAAAGACAAGCACCCATTTGTTGAGAATAATGTAACCATGCCAGCTGGAGGAAGCCCCTGGAACAGTGCTCCCTGAGCCCTCGCTACGGGCACGGCTCTGCTCTCGGTGTTTTGTTGCGTCTTCTCACTAGCCCCGGGAGATGGCTGCTACCACCCCCACCGCCCAGATGAGGACGTGGAGGCTCAGAGGGGTGAAGCTATCTGCCCAAAGCCACACAGGAAGTGGTTGCCGTACGATCCAAACCCAGCCGGTCTGGGATGATGGCCTGTCCGCCTCTTCAGAAGAGGAGGGAATGTGGGACTGGAGGGCTCTCCCCTGGGATGTGGCGCCCAAGACGGGCAGCAGCCACAGCAAACACAGCAAAGTCCATCCAAGCCAGAAGCTTCTTAGCAGACTCTCCCGCCTCCTCCTCCTCCTCTTCCTCACCTCCTCCTGGGATGGGATTGAAACGGAGCTTCCCCTTTGTGTTCTGTCTGGAAAGCAGACGTCCTGCCCCCGTGGGGATACTGGCTTCCTCTCCACCCCCTGCCTGTCCCCAAATTCCAGTGGCTTTCAGCGCCCCACCAGGCCCTCCCGACAGCTGACATTTTATGCCGCCCCCGCGGTCAGCTCTGGGCAGTGATAACAGGATTAGTCCCGTGGAGGCAGATCACTTAATTAAACTTTGGGAGGAAGACGCTCTCTCCTCTGCTCATTGCAGCTCCAGGGAAGGGGCACAGGGCTCCTAATCGGCCAGGCCGAGGAATTTTAACCCCTTGTTATCAATTCGGGCTCCTCCAAAGTCCGAGAACATCCAACCATCACCCCCCGGCCTGTACGGCCGTCCCACAAACACTGACGGAGCTCCTCTCCTGTGCCCAGCGCTGTGCTGTGCTGTGGCGGGGGAGGGGAGGGGTAGATAAATGGTGGACCAAACTGGCTTCCAAGGTTGGTTTGGCCAATAGGACGCTGCAGAGGATGTGCTTTGCTACCTCTGAGCCTAGGCCTCAGGAGATCTTGCAGCCTCTGCCCTCTGTCCTGCAGCCCTGCCGTCACCTGGAGAAGGAGCCTGGGCTAGCCTGCTGGAGGATGAGCGGTCACGTGGAGGACAGCCGAGTCCTCCCTGCCAAGGCCGTTCGGGACCAACCGCCAGCCAGCCGACTCCCTCCCATGGCAGAGGGCCTAGCCTCGGCCAGCAGAGTCCTCTCCCTGACCCACAGCCTCGCGGAGCGATATAAAATGCTTATTGCTTTACACGACTGGGCTCATTTGTTCCGCGGCATTATTTTAGCCATGGCTGACTGATACAGCTTCCCTGTGCCTTTTGCATCCAAGCTAACCAGCGCCTGCCCTCATCTTGGCCTCCCTTGCGCTCCCTCGTCACTCACTTGCTCCAGCCACATTTGCCTTCTTATTTCCTCGTAAGAATCTTGCTTTTTCCTACTTCATGGTCCTCCCAGCCACTCAGTCTGGCACGTGGTAGGTCCTCAATCAACATTTGTAGAATGAATGAATGAATGAATGAATGCATGAACAGACACAGCCCACCCTGGTACACAAGGGGCTGACCCTCCAGTGGAGGAAGCAATGTTACCACATTGCAAACTCCACATGCCAGAAGGGGAAAGGCTGCCAGGGCTGGGAAACGCAGGCTCTTCCCTGTGGAAGTGACGTGTGAGCTGGGATCTGAAGGCTAAATAGGCGCTGATGAGGTGGAGAGAACACGGAAGAGCATTTCAGGCAGAAGGAACAGCAGGTGCTAAGCCTCTGGGGCAGGAGGGAGCATGATAAGCTCAAAGGGGTAAAGAGAAGCCAGAGTAGGTTGATTTTTTTTTTTTTTGTTAAAGCCGCAAGAGGCCTTTGAAGCACCGTGGGAGGGTCGCCCCTTCCTCCACACTCTTCCTCCTTGGCCAAGGAGAGGACTTGAATTTGGGGGCAGGCAGAGATCCTAGCTTTTAGTCAAACACCCTTGAAGCTTCTCCCAGGATTCGTAAGGCCCGGTTTCTCCCACCTGGGCTTAAGCCTTCCAAGCGAGGCCACCAGGAGCCAATGTTGGAGCTAGTAACCACAGCAGCCCTCACTGATGGGGCTCTCAGGAAGCGCCCGAGCTACGTGTCCTACACTTCTCACTCAGACCTCAGGACTTCCCGGGTCTGTAAAAGAAACTGGCACTGAAGCAGCTCGTTTCTCTTACAGTCTGAGTAGCGATGAGCTTTTATCTCAAGAGCAGTTCTATCTGGTTTAATGGATGCCTAAAGCCGGAAAGATCATCTTGATTGATTACTAATGTCTGCCTTGGTACAGAAACGGAGATTTCATAATGTGCATTGCGTAGCTGCCATTTCGCTTTAGAAAACTCTGTGGTAGAAAGTTCTTCAAAGATCCCAACTCAGTGTGGTAGCCGCCCCTTGAAGGTAAACTCCAAACTGGCCAGCCAGGGGAAGACTTCCTGACAGGGAAAACCTCAAAAGACAAACTTCAAAGGGCCTGGCGCGGAGACGGCGTGGGGACAGGGGGTCACAGAGGCTGGGACTTACCTAGAAGAGCAAGTCCAGCACAGGTCCCAGAAGACACCGACCATGGCCTAACGCATGGACTGGGGAACTGATTCTGCGTTCGGAGCGGCCCGCTGCAGCCCGACGGAGCTCTTACCTGGGTGCGTTTCTCATGCCACGACTTTGCCATTAGACCGGGGCAATGAAACTAGCTATAGACAGACTGTGTCCCATGGCCAAATCTGGCCTCCCATTTGTTTCAGTAAATAAATGTTATGAGGACCCAGATACACCATTTGTTACATGTCGTTCCCGGCGGTTTTGCCTGCAAAACTGAAAATGTTCACCATCTAGCCTTAGTAGAGCAAGAAAGAGTGTGCTGGCTCTGCATCAGATGAACCCAGGAATGTTGGTGCACCTTCCATCTGAAAACAAGGCACCAGTCCAGCAGGCCGAAGGGAACGGCCCGTGGGCCAGAGGCCGCTGGCCCCTCTCGGTCTTCCTTTCCCTGCTGTCACTCAGGGGCAGAGAATTCCAAACTGTGCCTCTGGGGAGTGGCTATCCTCATGACAGGGGGCGGGGTGGGGCGCGGAGAGGGAGGGGGAAGAGGGGGAAGACACGATACAGCAGAGAGCTGGCGCTGTAGGAGATCCACTGTCATCGCTGTACTAGGCAGGTCCCACGGAGTAGCTGTAGCCTTCCCAGCAACACTGAGGCATCACGGCCCCCTCTGCAGATGGGAAACTGAGGCCTATGGAAGGAAAAATGACTTGCCCAGGGCCACGCAGTGAGGCCTGGGACTCAAACCCGCTTTTCAGACAATCAATTCTGTGCTTTTCTGCACCGCGCCTCTTTAAGTTCTTATAGGTTGTTTTGTTTATTATTATTTTTTAAATGAGAGAAATGAGACTCTGAGGCATTCATTGCTCATTGTTAACATGGGCGACTATAGGTAGTTCCCTTGTCATTTTCTATCGTTTCTATTGTTCAATTGCGCAACTACAATATGCCAGAAATGTTATACACGATCCTTGTCCTGACAACAGCCCTTCGAGATAGGTCGTGTCATTCTCCCCAGTTTACGGAAGGGAAAACTGAGGCCCAGACAGGGGGTGGGGTGTCCGCCCCCCAACCCCAGCCTGCGGGCTGCATCCGCCTTTGGTGAACACAGTATGCCATCAGCTCGTTTATTTCCTGTTTTCATGGTCCAGGTGCTCTAGAATGTTCCCGTGTGTTATCTCCCATCTGTGGGAGGGGTGCAGGTGGTGAGTTCTCAATGGGGAAACTGAGGCCTGAGGCAGGAATGGGGGCTGTCCAGCCGGGGCAGAGGGGTTAGTCTCCTCCACGCCCTCTGCAGCCTTCCTCTTTTTCTGGCCCCTGATCACAGCCCAAAGCCCCCCTGTCCCCCCTCAGCCCTCCCTCCCAGGGCCCCCCGCCCCCAGCCTTCCCTCCCAGGGAGAGCCGAGGAGGACAGTGATGGATTTGGGCCAGCCTTCATTTTCATTCTTGGGCCTCGCATCCCGGCAGCTCTCCCTCCCTCCCCACGTCTCCTGCAGACGGATGACAAGCGAGAATGTCTGTGACCCAGAGAAATTATCTTCCCTTCTCTTTCACGGCATAATTTTCTGCCCTCTCGTCTGGACAAGCCTGGGTGATTTTTAGCTACAAAAAAAGGGGGGGAAATTATCATTCAGAAAAAAAATAGAAGGAGGCTCCTAGCTCTCCGACAGACAGGCTGTCTGCTGGGTGAAAATGAGAATCTCCTGTCTTGCGAACTCCGGGGGACTTCGTTGAGGGGGGGCGTTCACACTCGTGGGGTGGCTGTGGGCACCCCCAGGGCTAGGCCTATGGCCCCAGGGGCTTCCAGTGGCTTGTGGCACCTGTAGGTTTTTCCAGGGGCACCTGAGTGCCCACCCACATGTGGGTGCATACATGGAGGACTTCAGGGGACGATGACAGCAGTCACGAGTCATCTGTGAGTGCCGCAGCATCACCTGGCAATCCAGCCACACGGTGCCCAGGGCCTGGGCAACCATCCACCCAGCTCGCGGCTTTCTGGAAGTTTCTCTCCCCACCACACCACACACACACACGCACACACACGGCCACATACTCACAACCCACACCACAGGGAGGCAAAATAAGCATTGCTGACTCTTTAAAAAATTCTGTTTTATATGTCTGATTTAAAATTTCAAACATTACAAGTAAAGGTTTAGCAAATGAAGGTCTATTTTCTCAGTCTTCTAGGTAGGAACTGTTAATGGTTTGGTGTCTATTCTTCCAGACTTTTCCATGCAAACACCATGATTATAAAAATGTACAGTGCCCCACACACATAGCCACAGGAATCCCTGAGTTATTCACCCAGCACTGCCACTTGCTGTGTGGCCTTAGGCAAGTTACTTAACCTCTCTGAACCTGTTTCCTCATCTGTAAAAAGGTCACAGCTACAGACCGTCTATTATGGGGAAAATTAAATGAACTGATACATAATATGTTTAAACTGTGCCATGCATATAGGAAGTGTTCAGTAAACGTTATCTTTTTTTTTAATTTTTTTATTTTAGAGTTTTCCCATTCCGTACTGGGGAGCCCTATGGCTCTAGGGGGCTGTCTCGGCGGGGAGGGAGGGTCGGAATACACGCTCCCCGCGCCCAGCACTGTAATCAGCTAGTCTCCCTTGTTTCACATGCGAGTCGTTTGGGAAGACAGATCCCCCTGCTTGAAACCGTATACACGCACACGCACACGCACGCCCACCCTCAGTGGTAAAGCCGCCGGCGCTGAGATCTGAGTACAGGTGTTGTTGCCGTATTCAGCTGGTCCAGCCCTGCCTGCGCTGTGTGAACTCGGACCAGTGACTTTGCCCCTCTGGGTCCCAGTTTCACCGTCTGTGGCCTGGGGACACCAGCAGCACCAGGGGCTCCTGTGAGAAGGAACTTAGAGAATGTATGCAAACCCGATAGAGTGCCTGGCGTGACATAAACACTCCCTCCCGGCAGAAGTTGTTGTTGTTATTAATATTATTAGCTCTGGACGTACTTTGCATGGGATGGACTAGACGGGGCTGTGTTCTTGCCCAGGGCCTAGAAGAGGCTGTGGGCTGTTTGGGGCAAACCGACTGCTCTGTGTCCTTTCACCTCTCGCAGTCCTTCCCCTCCCCCAACTGATGACTGTTACTTGAGGTCAGAGATGGGCCTCCAGGGGCTGGTGAAGCCCCCGAAATTATGCACACGCACACCCCTCTTGTATCCACTGAAAATGGTTTTCTTTCCTGGCAAAGATCCTTAGCTTTCATCAGATACACAAAGTGGTCGTTAGCCCAAGGGAGTTAGGAAGTTCTGAGGCTGAACACGGGCTCTCTGCCTCCTGCAAAGACCTGCTTCTCCACTATGGGGCGGCCGGGACTTGCGCCCTCTTGGGCGGTGACCTGAGGATGCTGGGGTCCCGGACACCCTCCAGGGGCTCCCCGGGGCCCTCCCTGCTCCACCCTGCATCTTTGTGCCACCAGATTTTCTTCACGCACCCCAACCAAAACAACGGATCGCATGGGGCTGAAGGCAGAAGCAGATTTGAGCAGCTGGGGGGTTTCTATGAGGCCAGGCGTTAACCGAAATTTGCAAAGATGTCGAGCAGCGCCACTCCTCTCATTGTTTATTCTGGTCTTTGGAAACTGTCAACTTTCCGCAAAGTATGTGACTATGTAATCGAGTTTACTATTACAATTTTTAAAGGGATTTAAATATTTTTAAGCGTCTCAGTTTTAATTTCTAAAAAATAAATATCGATAGACAGCTTTTAGAGGTCCTCACTATTTTAAGAGTGTAACGGGGTCCCTGAGATTCAAGAGGTTGAAAACTGTTGCTCTACCAACACGAACCTGGTTGGGACGGAAGGTGCTGGGAAGTGTCTGACTCACACTTGGGGTAGAACATAAAGAGCATCTTCCAATGAATTCTTACCATGTAAACGCTCATGTAACCACCAGCCCGATAGAGTAAAGGACTGTAGCGAGCCCACCGGCAGCTCCCTTGAGTCCCTCCGTCGCTGCCCCCTCCCCAAGGGCAGCCACCGCTCTCCCGTCACCATCCGTTCATTTTGCCTCTTCTTGAACTTTGGACCAACGGAGTCCCACGGCGATTTTGCATCTGGCTTCTCTCTGTGACCGCGCCCCGTGAGAGTCGCCCCTGCCTACATCGGTTGTTTCTTTTTCACTGCTGCCCAGTCGTCAGCCGTGCGAGCCAGCCCCCATCGCTGACCCAGTCGACCGCGGATGGACACTTGGGTGGCTTCCAGTCGTTAGCTATAGCAGACAAAGCTGCTCTGCGCATTCTTATACAGGCCTTTTGGTGTCTGCAGTCTTATTTCATTTTATCCCTTTCAACTCTCATCTTACGCCACGCATCCAATTTTTCATGGTAAATGTGTCAATACAAATACTTTATGTGGGTTAGAAAAAGGAAGTCTGAAAACTATGTGGCTGCCTCTCTGAAGCTGGAGAAAGGAGCGACCTGTGGACCAGGGCGGGCAACAGCCAGGCCCACGTTACGTGGGGCTTCTGCACATCTTCCTGCTTCTCCCCCGTCGGTCTGTGTATTTTCAATAACACCCACGTCTTGAGGTTCTTGCTCCAAACTACTTTATTCCAACACTGACAATAGTTTGATCTTTAGCACTTACGCCAAATCTGGAGTTTTCTGCGTGTAAATTAATCATGACCTGGTTGATAGGCAGCTGTCAGGGCTTCCCAGCAAGAAAACATGCCAGTAAGAACGTTGCCGATTCGAAGTTCTCATAGCTAACGTGACATCCATCTTTTATGTTAATAATCTTTTGGACTTAGATGATTCCAGCACCCGGGACAGTGTGGACACAGTAGGACTTCAACAAGTGTTCGCTGATTGAATGTCAACACGCCCAAGCCCTGGCAAAGCGCTACAGCATCGGTGCCCTCCCCCAGGGTGGGGTGGTCTCTCAAGGTCCTTCTCTGAGAACCTTGATCTTCAAGATCAAGAGGGCAGGAACAGGACTGCCCTGCTGCTGGCATCTGGGAACCAGGGCTCCCACGTTCATCCGTCCCCCGAAAAGCCTGCTGTCAGCCACACACATTTGTGGAGGCTCCAGTCCGGGCGACCTGGCACTGGCGGCTGCTACACGATTCCTGTTTCAACGCAAACCTCCGCTTAACAAGAATTTATGTGGGCCTCTTGAGAGAACACACACCACCAAATAAATGTTCTTTTTCCCTTTTGCTCTCATCGGGTAAGTAATTTGCCCATGCTTATAATTTTTCTTTCCCATTTCACACAACATTTATTGTCACGATGTGCCTCAAACCCTGGAAATCCAGAGCCAGTGCGAGGGCCTCTTCAGAGCTTATGCGGGAAAAAATGTCTCCTGTTTCTCCATCAGCTTTGCGCCTTTCCCCGTCTAGGTTCAGTGGACACAAGAATAAACCCAGAAAGCGGTCTTTCTCAAATGGTGGTGTCTGTCCACCTAACCTGCTTTTGGGTGAGATAAGGATCGCATGTGAATTAACGATACATGTCTGTCTTGACTCACTTCCCCTTAGCCCTTCCCAATAAACATGGAACTTGAAGCAGAGATTTTCAAGTAAACAGCAGCTTCATTTTACCATCAAAGAGGGCTCGTCCATACCCAGTGCTCCATTTTAGAATCTCCGGCTGCTGCTTTTGAACTCAGATTCACCTACGTTATTATTCACATCTCTCCAGCCCCAATCCCTTACTCCCTGGACCAGCCCAGGAATGCTTCTGACAAATAACAGTAAAACCAACTAACTGTATCTTCACTGACTGGGAGGGCATTCTTTTCATATAATGAAAAGGCTGCAGATGGGTGGCTGGTATTTAGAGGTTCGTCGTCGTGAGTCTCAGCTTTTCCCTCAGGACTGCAAAATGGCTGCTGCAGCTCCAGGCATCACATCCAAGTTAAAGGCAAAAAGAAAGGAGGAAGAGGGCCTGCAGTTTTGTTTTGTTTTTTTAAATCAGGAAAACAAAAATCTTTCCTGGAAAGCTTCTGGCAGATTTTCGCTTTTATCTGATTGGCGAACTGTGACTCAGACACCTCTAGCTGCCGGGCGGGCAGGGAAAGCAACTGGAAGGCAGCACAGGTGAAGACTGGGAACAACTGGCTACCCCACCGCATCTGCCGCATCCTCTTCTCAACCCACCTCCCACACTCCACTGCTCATCACCTGTCTTTCCTCTTTGAGTAGCAAGTTCTCTACAGTTGCTTCTATGTGACTAAATCTCTCTCAAGTCCCTTCTTTACATCACCCACTGTGTTCCAGGAACCCTGGCCACCTGCAAGTCCCCAAACACAGTGTCTTCCTGCTTCTTTTGATCTCGCTTGTCTCCCTGCCTGAGATGCTGTTCGCCCACCAGTCTCCAGCCTACGTGAGTGGCTTCTTTTCAGTCTTCAAGTCTTGGCTTAAAATCACTTCCTCTCAGTGGCCTTTCTGGACCACTCCGCCATGTTCTCTAGCCCTCACCCATTCTTGAAATTATACATTTGTTTGTTCCTGGGTTAGCGTCTCTTTTCCCGTGAGACCTGAGGAGGTAAAACTTTCCGTCCTAGCCATCTGTCCCCATGTCAAGCACAGTGCCAGGCTCTCAATAAATATTTTTTGAATGACTATGAGAAAAGAGAGGAGGAAAAGAATGTCCCTAGTCTCAGAACTGGTGGCAGATATTGTCAGATAGGGACTATGGCTCAAAGAAGCCCAGAACTTTAGACGGTCTAACAGCACTCTTGTTAGGAGAAAAATGCATCTGTGTACTCACGCCCACAATCCAAAATAAAACGAAACCAGAAGAAAAATGCTGAGGAATTTTGAGGCATAGTAAAAATAAAGACACGTTCCTACTCCCTACCTGCCTTTTTGCGTCATTTCTCAGTCTTGAGGACCGTGAGGCTGGAGAGGGCAGCAGCAGACACGTAACAGGATTAATCACTCATGGTTCTCTCTTATGCATTTCTTTCTATGTGGGCCCGAGAGCTGCTAGCTTGTGCTCAGGAGTCGGCTGCGTGGAGGGGCCTGGCTGTAATTCCCATAATGCACGTGTGTACCTTTGTTTGGAAAAGGCTCTGCCTGAAAACCTCCCAGCCGGGCTGGCGGGGGTCTCAGTACACGCGTGGTTACTCACCCATGGAGGCTGCAGCGGTGGTCCCTTCTTCACCTTGGCAACCTCCCACCTTGATGTTCCTCCTTCTAAAAGGCCATCTCCATGCAAAGGCCACATCTACTGAACTTTAACCCCCCAAGGCCAGCCGTGGCTCTCATCTTTGCCACCCCGGCGCCAGGCACCTCCTGGATGCTTATGAAATGCTTCTTGCCCACCTGCCTGGACCTTTCAGAAGACGCTGCACCTCCCATGTGAGGCTCATTCAATCCACTCTTGTCTGATGAGCCCCACGCCCTGTTCGAAGGTCTTTCCAGCACAGGGTCTGCAGCCCTGCCCCTCAGCGTCCAGCCCTGAGCCTGGCCCATGCGCGAGCCCTGCGAACGTCTGCTCCCGGGTCAAGGTCCTTGAGGGGGGTCACGGCAGGGGCAACACTCAAAGTGCTGAGTGCAAAGTTGCAAAGGAACTCAGAGCACGGTCAGCTGTTGCTTTGTGTAAAAGGAGGTTAGAAAGAAGCTTAAGGACGTCTGCCTCCGCCCCCGACTGCCTCGGGAATATTCTGGACTTGAGGAACATCAGTTACACGTGAAGTGAGACCTGAGAATCAAGCAGGTGGAGAGAGAAGCCGGAACCAATGCCTTCAGAAGCAATGACTCTTCAGAAGAGTCCTTCGGGGAGAGCCCCAGACCACTGCTTATCTCCCTCCTCCCTGGACGGCCTCAGCAGCCAGGACACACCCCTCGCCGGGCGCAACGCCCAGCCCCTTCTCCTACGGCTGGGCTCTACCCATCAGCCAGTTTGCCTCTTTGGGACTGCCCTCCACCAGACTCGGCTCTGGCCCCAGCTTTGGAGGGGGTCCTGGGACGGTGGAATCAGGCCTCCGGCACCTATTGTGTCCCCTGCAGACGGGGGAGAGCTGGCCTACCTGCCTGTCTGGGTGACCCCAGGTGAAGTCCAGGGGAGGTGGCTGTGGCCAGGCAGCAAACACTGTGAACCTCGACAGCAGCTCCCTTCTCAAGGCATCTGGGCCTTGACTGGAGCCCACGGAGGAGGCCCGGGCCGCCTCTCGCCAGCAAGGCCATTATCAGAACCACAAGCAGGAATCTGAATAGAGAGGAGCCGGAGAGACAGTGCCACCCCCCACCCCCACCGCCGTTTCCAGGCGACACGGTTGTCGCGGTCGCTGTCATACAAACCCTTTTCCCGTAAGACGGCAGGTCCCACGGGGAGAAGGGGTGAAGTGGAATATTTTATCAGCCGTGTACATATGTAACCAGAAATGGGGCTGAAAAGCAAACCCTCGTTTCCCTGAATAAGGGGGAGGGGGCGGGGGTGGAGAGGGCCGGCGGAGGTCAGCGGCAAGCACGCGGCTGCGACCGCGGTTTGCGCCCTCTGTGTTGTCAGTGAGGAAGACGTCGCACAGGGGGCTGCTGCGGGGACGGAGTTTAAAAGGCACCTTGTTTTCGTATTTAGAAATAAGAATCTGATATACATATCAAAGGTGAGGGAAAAAATAAGTATGTGAAAACCACTCAACAGCGTGAGCTCGATTTCTCGGTCCCCAGCCTGTCTTCATCCCTGGTTTGGGGACAGGACTTGCTCCCACGGTGAGCCGAAGTTCATTCTGCAGCACGAGCAAGTCAGTGTGGTGCTTGGACAGAGAAAGTCTGGCTTCCTCCTCGGGGTCTGCAGAGGCAGGAGGTGGTCCGGGCACCTGGCGTGGAAGGTGCAGTGTCGCGCTGTTCCGCCACAGGCAGCCATCTCTCCCTGGCCCTGGAGAGGAGCATTATCCAACGATCTAAATGACAAGGTAAAAATAATAATAATAATGTGGTGAAACCCTCGCTTTCCCCGAGATTTAGTGTGAAAGTAACCCACCTCTCAAAGAGCCACCAGCCCGCCACCTGCAAAGGTGTGTTGTGAAGGAGGCTGGTTTACAGGCACGGTCAGGTCTGTTGCGATAGCTGGGGGAGCCATGGGGAGCAGGTGGGCCCACAGGCTGTCTGGGAGGCAGGAGTGAGACATTTTCCTGGTGACCGTCTCCAGGCACATTTCCAAAGAACACAGCACGGGAAAGGCTCAGATGCAAAGGCCCAATACCCTCCAACTGCTCCACCCAGATGTTCAGGGCGGGGCTCCTGCCACGAGCTCATTCAAAAGTTTGAGATGATTAAAGTTCAGCAAAGAGGGATGGAGAGAGAAAGAGAGAGCGAAGAGGAAAAGAGAGAGAGAGAGATGAGAAACGTAAGAACCCATCTGGGCAATGCATCACATTGAAATTGCCCCGCATTAAAAATTCACCAGCCAGTGAATTTTCAAGGGATTTGTAGTAATTAGATGACAAAATGCTGGCAAATCTCAGGCTTGCCAAAGATGTTACTCAGGGGTCAAAGACTCGACACTTTCGGCTGGGTAATTTGTAAGTGTCAATCACTCGCAGCCATCAGAGAGAAGGGAGCGAGCTGACGGCTGCATTCTAACTAAGTCCAGACGCAGCCTTCAGCCAGCCGTCTGCCAGCAAACCCCAAGACCCTGGCTGCACCACGTGGACACAGAGAGTGGCTGGGCCTTGCCTGGGGCCTCGAGCCGCATGGGCCAACCCAAGTTTCCCACTTCTTGTTTGATTTTATTCTTTCGGGAAACCAGTGGCTTGTCAAGAGTCGCCATCCCTCCTGAGGCCGGCCACCAATGAAAGGTACAATGGCGTGTTTATGCAGGGGACTGGTTTCCTGGCCTTGATACCTAGCCTCAGGCCTCCGTCTTCTCATCTGCGCAGATGGGATAAGACTCACCTTGCAGGGTCGTTCTGACCATAGGATGGAGAACCTACTCTCTACCTAACAGATTCCTTCACTCATGCCTTTGCCCCAGATGCTGTTCTGGGCTCGGAGGACTCAGCAGCGACCAAGATAACACACCTGCCCTCATGGAACATTCTAGGTGGGGAGGAAGGCACAATAAACAAATAAATAGAAAGCATGGCAGAAGGTAGCAGTGGCCAAGAAGAAAATGAGAGTTGACCCTGAAGACAGGAGAAGGGAGGCCTCCTGGATGAAGCCACACCTAAGAGGTGGTCTAGCGAAAACAAGGGGCAGAGAGTACTCAACAGGGGGACCTGCAGGCAAAGCCCAGAGGGCTAGCTTGAAGGGCTCTGAGAACCGTCATGAGACTGGAGACTGTGGGACAAAGGCAGGCGGGGATACAGGGGGTCTCGGCCCCCGCAAAGCCTTCCATGATTTGAGGCCCTAGGAAGCTGGACTCCGTGCAGCCTCATCTGGATGGCCCCGGTCAGATCTGCTCCCACGGCCCTGATGGGGAGACAGCCCCTGGAGACGTCTGGCCCTGCCTGTGGGTCTGCCTGCCCCGGGTGAGAGGATCTCAAGCCAGCTGTGCACGCTGACTGGAAGTGCGGCACAGAGGGACGAGGAAGCCCAAAGGTCAAGGGACGCTGTCTGGATGGCGCTGTCTGGATGGCGCTGCCCAGTGCCGCCTGGAGCTCAGGCAGGAGACAGGTTCCCAGATGACAGGTGCACACAGAGGGGCCTTTCTTCCCCTCACTGCCCCCAGCATCAGGGTGTTTCCTGGAATGGGCACTAGCTTTAGAGCCAGGCAGACCCCGGGCCCTGGAGCCTGACTCTGCCGTTTCCGAGCTAACCCTGGGCAAGCTAGTACACATCTCTGAGCCTCAGCAGCTACATTTGGAAAATGGAGAGGAGCCCCTCTCACACGGCTACGGGCGGGCGTTTAAGAGTCAGGCTCAGGGGAGGCTCTCGGCAGGGGCATTTCTAACTCTAACACAGCCCTGACACACGAGACATGGCCCGACTCCGGCTGGCCCCCTGAGTATCCCAGTCAGGAGAATCCTGCGGCTCAACCACACTTTAGGGAGAGGAACCTCTCCTAGGACAGAGGGCAAGCCTCTGCTTTAAAAGATAAAGAGCTGGAGCACCAGGGTCTCTTTGTACAGTGTGCTGCACAGTGGACTCTGTGCTGGAAACATTTATGTAGTTGGTGACTACTCTGGTTGGGTCTGGGGAGGGGCCAGGGCTGGCATCTGTAAATCACGTTCTCCCTGGAGCGCTTCCTGGGTATTTCATGTTTGGTGCGGGTGGGGGCAGCGCCCAGCACTGGGTGTATTTATTCCCTCACCCACCTCCTTCCCCAGGCCTGGGTCTCCATCTCAGCGAGCCTCCGCTGCAGGTTTAACTAGGCTGTGAAACTGCTCAAGGGGAAAATGAGAAACTACCCACTGTCTCCTGGGAGGCAGTGGGCTGGGCCTCCCAAGCTCCGATGGCCAACCCTCACCACCCCACGGGCGGGTGGAGGGGACTGGGAGCCCTCGGATGGATGGACGGAAGACGGAGGACGCGAGGCAAGCCCCTGCGGCACCCACTTGAGATGCAAATAAAAATTAGCAGCAGCTGCAAGTTGGCGCATCTATTCCCCAAGGCCCCGCGTGAATATTGCCTGTCTCTGCAGTTTAGGCTGGGAATCTGGAGCTGACCTGGCGCCTGCTTAAGAATCGATGGGACTGTGGACGGTAGCGACAGTGACGCAGCAAAGCCAGTCGCCCCTCGGTGGCGCTCACTGAGCACTTACTAGGGGCCAGGTACTGTGCTGAAGTGCCCAGCCAGCTTCGCCTTGGTTTGTCCTCACCAGGGCCCAGTGACGTGGGCAGCGCGACTGTCACTTCCTCAGCAGGTGGTCCCCTCTCCTTGCTCTACCTTGCAGCCCTTCCTTTCTGCCTGAGGTGGTACCACATACGTCACAGATGGGCACAGGCTTGTGATGAAGGCCTGTGCCCATCACCTCCCCGGACCCAGGGGCTGTGGCTTTTAAACTACCTGTGCACTGGCCCGTACCAGAAAACGTGCCGATGTGGACACCCACGGCATTCCCTGGCTGCTGTCTGGCCAGTAGCGGTGGCAGCTGTGCTGGGTACAGAGCTTTCTAGAAGCCAAGCTGCAGATGACCGCACAGCCATGTGTCCAGGCTCTCGTCTTCCCACACACATGACCACAGACACACACTCACCCTATCCGAGCTGGGAGCCTCCGCTTGGGCTCCCAGGGGGCACCCCTACATCGGTGTTCTCAGTCTGCTCCCTGCCAGAGACAGGGCTGCGCCTACCTTCTTCCCCATGGACCCCAGGGCCCAGCTGGAGGAAGGTTCTAGTAAGTGCTCTGCTCAATGGACAAACGCAGCAGCTCTGTCATGGGCCTCGGCTGGTGGTCCGGGGCTTGCGGTTGAAAGTCAGGACTTGGGAGGACCACCACGCCAGCTGCTACTGAGCTGGGTGATTCTGCAAAGCCCCCGAAGTCCAGCCCTGAGCCTCAGTTTCCTCAGCTGCAAAATGGGGAGGAGCAGCAGTGCCCAGGGGTCACAGGGCTATGGTGAAGGCTCAGTAATTGATCACTGGACTTAATTTTGTCATTGAATTCCGAGGGCTTAGACCTTGGCTCTTGAAGAAAGACGGTGGAGTCATTAGGACTTAGCCCCACCCTGAAAATCCGTCAAAGATGCACCCGGAGAGGCGGGCGAGCTCTCCCGCCACAGGCCCGGGCCCAGGGGCATCGCAGGGCCTTGCCAGGGCAGGGCTGTGTTGCCACGTTTCAAAGAGGAAGGTAGAGGCAGACCAGGCAGGCTGAGCGCTGCGGCGTGGGGGGCGGGGGGAGGCACAGACCGCAGGCTGCTGGTTCCAACTCTGGCTCCACCCCGAAGCTGTGTGGCTTTGGGCAAGGCACCCGAGCTCTCTGGGTTTCTGCCTTCCTGTGGGAAACGGGATGGCGATAATGGCGCCCATCTCGTGAGGTGAAGAGTTAGAGGGATTAATCCATGGTGAGGGCGGTGATGGTGATGATGATGGCCACTTATCAGGATGGTGGACGAACCAAGACTAGAATGGGGAGGCCTTGGGAAGGAGGGGGAGGCCCTCACCCAATGCCCATGCTGTGCCTGGGGTTTTGTATCCTCCGGGAAGGGCCCTGGCGCAGAGACGTGCAGCGTCTGGCCCAAGTCACACAGCTTGGAGATCACCCCCAGGCCTGCTCAGGGGATCCTGTGTTCCTGTCACCCCCATTTTATGGAAGAGGAGACTGAGGCACAGAAGGCCAGGTGGCTTGGTCTCAGGGTCACAGAGCTCGCTGGTCATAGAGCTAGGGTGTCAGCCCAGCAGCCCCTAATTCAGGCGCCCAGACCCCAGGGAGGAGGTGAGCTCGGTGCCGTGGGAGGTGCTCACAGCGGGCCTGGCCTCCTCACTTGACCCTCAGGGCAGGCCTTCCTTCCTTCCTTGGTAATGAGGGTCTGCCCCAGGTGACCCATCTTTCCTGGGGTCTCTGGCTGGCCCCCACGACTGTGGTCAGAAGGACCCAGAGAGAGAGAGAGAGCGCGGAGAGGAACCTGCAGTGCCCCCCCCCACCCCCTCCGCGTGCTGGCTGCGGCCTGCGAGGGGACCCTCTCCCCAGGCCGTCTGGAGGCCCCGCAGCACCACGCTGCTACCTGCAGCTCGGCTGTCGGGTTTTCTAATTCCAGTCACATCGTGCCCACACCTGCCTGCCGCCGCACACCACTGCCACTCTCCGTCCCCGGGCCCAGTTTGGGGTGAAAGCCTTGCTTATTAGTCAATCTGGATCCCACTTACTGTGAATTACCAGGCCTGATTGATATTCATGAGTGGATACAACTGAAACCTCGCTCGCCTGCCACGTGACTCCCCGCCTCCGGGAGGCGGCTGCTGTGAGGACGCCGGGCCCCGAGCAGCCCAGACTGCAGCGGAGCCCCCAGGTGGGGATGCAGCCCCCGGGGCTGGCGAGTGCCAGCAGGGCTTCCCAGGCTGGGTGGGTGACAGTCCCGTCTCTGGGGTTGAGGGCATGGCTCCATGGGGCTTGGGCCTGCACCCCGGGCTCACCGCATGGCGCCTGGCGCAGGGCAGCCTTAAGCTCCGACTGGGCCCTGGGCTGGGTTTTGGCACGTGTTTCCGGGGCCGCTAACCCACCCCGGGGAGGGATGGTCTAATCTCCATTTTCAGAGGAAGCAGGTGCAGATTTGAATCTGCTTCTGGGTGAAAGGGCAGAGCTTCACTTCTTACCCACAAGGGCTTGGGTTTCTAGAAAGTACCCTGTCTTGAGGGTCCAGTGGCTTTTCCCCCAGAAGCTGAGACCCCCAGACAAGACGCAGAAGAAATGGCTGCCAGCCAACTCGGAAAACCGGGTGTGCTCCCCGCCCCCGGCGGGCTCTGAGCGGCGCAGCTGAGCGGGGCGGGAACAAGGAAGTATATTCTTCTAGGCGGGTCTCCTACAGGCCGGACGACGGGACAGAGACGGAGAAATCAGGGTGGCCTCGCAGACACCATAAAGTTCGTTTGGGTTTTTAGAAGCAGAAAGAGAAGTTACTTTTTAATGCCCTCCCCGCCCCCCTCAAAAACAAGGGCCCCCCAGCTGGGGGCAGGGGAGGCTCGGGGATTGGAGAGGAACCCCCGCTGCAGAGAGATGCGGCTAAACGCCAAACTCTGGCTTCTAAGGCCCACTGTCTCCCAGGGAAAACGGAGCCCTGAGCAGACTGTCTCAGGGCCCGACGTGAACGGGTCCGGCTGTGGGGAGCCCCTTTTAAAGGGGGCGGGGGAACAAGGCGCACAGAACCCTCCAGCAGGAGGCAGTTAACGTAACGGCCCACTCACACCCGGGCACTCGATGAGTGCCACCTGGGGTCACCAGCCTGGCTAGAATTTTCCTCATATTCTCAGTGAGGCGTGTCTGAATGTCCTGTTTCTTTCGAGATTTAGAGACCTGGGCTCCAGCAAACACTTAGTAGGTGCCTCCCGTGAGCGCGGGGGACCCACCCTTCACCCCTCCCACCCGTGTCCACGCCTTCTGGTGGGCCCCCCCTGTGCTGAGTCGGGCTCTGCCATGGGACCTGCTTTGGCCAGTGGGGCAGGTAGCAAACACGTCTTCCTGTGAAAGCAACAAGAGCCAGGTGTTTTGGGGTCTCCGCTGACAGCTATGGCTTGGGCCTGAGACAGCGGGCCCTGAACTCGTCTTGGGTTAAGAATCTGGAGGTGTCTGTGTGTGGGCCTTTGCGTGATGCTCCGGGGGGTTACGTTCTAATTCAGTTCAAAGGGCAGCAGTCGGGCACTGTCACGCCGATCTGGAGAATGGCCTGGGCAGACCCCGAGCAGCAGCCCGACCCCGTCCGGGACAGGGACCTTCGTGTTTCAGTGGGGCAGGCGGGCTCCCGGAGGGACACTGTCTCCCAGCATCTCTCTGAGGTGGGTTTAACCATGTGAGTGTTTTGGTCACAGGGCTGCGGACAGAAGTGGCACGAGACCGTCCAGGCTGTGTCCTTGCGGGCACAGCAGGGAGCCGTCCTGGGCCTTGTGACCAAGCAGTTCAGAGGGAGCTGTGTCCCTGCCTACCTCCCAGCCGTCACGAGAAGCCAACCTCCTCCTCACTTAAACCGCTGATACTTGGGTCTGTCACTGCGGTGGAAACACATTTGAACCAAAACAGTGTCTCTGCAAGGACACCAGAGCCGCCTGTCCCCTGGCTCGGGAGTGGCTGTTCCTCAGCTGAGCACCAGGGGAAAACTCTGGCTTGCATTTTGGGGTCCACAAAATGTGTGGCTTAAAACTTGCAGTGAGATGCTTACACTGCGAGGGCTGGGCAATGGAACCCACAAGTAGAAGTATCAGCGTGGGGCGTATTATGGGCTCTGGATCCAGGCCCCTGGGCCCTCACCTCGGCTCCTCTGGGGCGCAGTTTGATAGCTGTGACCAGAACCGGCCAAGGAGAAGGGTCCGCCCTCTTCTGGCACCTCCCTGGGACAGTAGCCTCGGAGCTCACTTCACTTTTCAAGGCTGCTTCCTCCTCGGGGGATGCCCTGCAAACTGCAGGGTGACTCGCAGACACGCAAGGCGGCAGTGGTGTCGCCTGGAGTCGTTTGGGGGACCATGAGAAGGGAGGGCTCCTGATGGTTCACGGGGAAGGTGGGAGCAGCTGCCACCCGGAAATCTGCATAACAGAAAGATGCTCGCTGATGGCCTGAGCCCGAGGATGGGGTGCTGTAGCCCCAGTAGGTCACCGTCACGAAAGCTGCAATTAAGGGGAAGTGGGGTTTATTAATGGAGCTGGAGGGGATGCAGCCTGGCTTCTGGCGATGCTCTAATAGGATGGCAGGGCCCCTTTAATTCTGCCACTACGCCGCAGGCCCTGAGCTCTGGGCTGGCACTCGGGCACTGTGGCCTCCTGGGTGGCAGGTGATGGTGAGAGCCTCCCGTGGGTGTCGGGGACACTCCTTGACATGGGGGAGACAGGGTAATAACAGCGAATGCTGGTACAGCGCTCACGGCGTACCCGTTTAACCCTCGCATCCCCAGGGAGTCGGTGCTGCTGGTGTTCTCAGTTCACAGATGAGGGGGGACAGGGGGCCCGCCGGGAGGCCAAGGGGCTGGCTCAAGGTCACACAGCTGCTAAGCGACAGAGTGGGGATTCGGGCCCAGGGAGCGTGGGGGGCACAGAATGGGGAGCTCTGCCGCAGTGTGACCTTGTGGACGCTGCTCGCCCCCTCTGGTCTGATTTCTGGGCTGTGAAATCAGAGGGGCTCGCTTCTGGTCCCGCGGCAAACTTGCTGGGAAGGGCCGTTGGTAAATATTTCAGGCCCTTCTGTAAGCACCCAACTCTGTGGCTGCAGCCGGTAGGCCGCCCGAACGAGATGTACGCCAAGAGGCCTGGCTGTGTGCTAATAAAGCTTTATTTACACCAACAGGCAGCGGCTGGATCTGGTCCGCAGGCCACGGTTTGCCAGCCCCTGGTTTAGGCCCTCACGTCCCTTCTTTACCACTTACTATATTTATGTTCTTAATAATTGTCTTCATACCAATTCACTATTTCTTTTACTTCCTTCTTAGAACCTGGTAAAATCACAGGTTTGATGAGCTGTGTATCTGTAACACACACGTGAAAAGAAACCCAAATTAAAAATTAAAACCAGTGTATCTGTGGGCTGCATAAAATCATCCACGCTGCGTGAAGCACGTTTAGCTCAGTGGTCTCCAAAGCTCTCACGTGCGGAGCGGGAGGGTGAGGGTGTGGGGGCTGGTCCCTGGGCCCTGGCTTTGAACAGGGCAGTTCTGCTTTATCTGCTGTCTATGTTGGGCTCTGCATAAGACTTTGGTTTGAAAAAAGGGGTTCAAAAGGGTTTTTGGAACCATCTAGAAGTGGCTTCAAAATGAACTGGAAACTTGTAAACTTCGAACTAGGATTTCCCAGCTCTGCCTACACAGGACCCAGTTCCCCACGTTGCTTCTTAGACTCCTTAACGAGAAGCAGGCGGTTCCCCACTACGCCTGTGGTCCAGCTCTGCCCACACGCCGGTTCCTCGGGGAGCCTTCTGTCAGCCCCTCTGCACACCCCGGGGAGGAAGCAGCTTCGGTGACACCTGGGGAGGTAATGTCTGCTCGCTGCCCGTCTCCCCAGCTCCCGGGGCTGGCTTGGCGCAGGGCGGGCTCAGCTAGCATCTGCTGGACGCACACCCCAAGGTGTCTCATGTTCTCCTGCGGCTCCCTGGCTCTGCGAGTCCCTGAGGATGAGACCTAGGGCTCAGCCCTTGGGAGCCAAACGTCCTCGAGGGAGTCTCGGGGCCACCCCACCACTGTCACTCCTCACCCTGGTGCTCTAGGACACCAGGACCACACCACACTCAGCTGTGACACTCGCGGAGGCTTTGACGGCCCTTGGTGACATTAAGTAGCCGCTAGCCCAGGGCCAGGCTCTCCTGCACCACGTGCTGCCCTGGCGGCAGGAGAGCTGGAGGACGGGACCTCGGACTCCCCGAGACGTGCCAGCCCTTTGTGCAGTGTCATCCAGGGAGAGTCACCTGCCTCTCCGAGCCTCCACGTCTATGTTCTCACATCGCCGCCCACGGCAGCGGGGCGGGTGCAGCGGGGCTCTCCCTGCGCCCCTCGGTCCCGCCCAGCACCGCCTTCCCGCCAGGCTGTGAGCGAGCGTCTCTGCCCCGCTGAGGTCTGCGATCCAGAGGGAGGACAGACGTGGAACCACAACGCAGACAAACACTCACAGCTGGGATAGGTGCTGAGGAGGAGCTCGGGTGTTCCAAGGGCACCTAGCGGGGGCCTGGGCTTGTCAAAGTCGCCTGGAGGGGAAGGTGTGTTTCGACAGCTGGGGCAGTATGGAAAAGGAAGTTCTTATTAAGCGAGTGTTCCTTAATCTTTTAGTATTACTACTGCTGAAAAAACACGACTACGTATTATTAGTGAAGCTCAGCTAAAGAGAAGTGGGTGGAGGAGAGGGCCCGAGAGGCACTTCCGCAGGATGGGAGACGGTTCCATTTCTGCAAGGTGTACCAAAGGGTTAAAGTCATTTTCATTAAAATTTAAATTTCAGCAGGCACTCGCCGTCCTTTGAACGTTTGACTGGCAACCATTTCATATTTCAATCTCGGCAGAACAAATTGAATTAGATGTTGAAACCACACTCGGCTCCGTTCACCAAAGCCCGCACGCTCGGCGTGCCCTAATCCTCTCCTGGATGCTGCGGGGCACGGGCAGGCGCTGCGGGGGCCGGCCGGCCACGGAAGACAAAAGGGCCTGAGAAGGCGGGGAAAGGAACGGAAAGGAGGGCACAGCGCAGGGCGGGGGCGCTGGGAGTTGTCTTCTGCCTGGCATGTGGGTCTCGCAGTCGGGGGACAGGCCCCCGTGTGGACCCAGCGTTTCTGACCTGGTTTCCCAGGAGCCGACAGTGCCTCTCCCACAGGGCACCTACTAAGTGTCTGACGGATGGATGGGTGGATGGGGTGAGGACGAGCGGTTGGCTCTGCCAGCCTCTGCCTCTGGCCTGTGCCCTTTCAGCCTCACCTTTCTGAGAAGCCAACAAGGTGCCTTCGCTTCAGCCCCTGCCCCGTGGGCAAGCTGGCCGGAGGGGGGCCAGCTTGAGTTTCTCAGGAGGAAGGAGGTAGGCCTCCCTTGCACACCCAGGTATCACCCCACGGCCATGGGCCTTTGCCGCTGGGAGGCTGAGGAGGACCTAGAAGTGCTGACCCAGGACCTGAGTCCGGCCTTCAGATATGGTGCCAGTGGTGTACCGCCTGTGAGTGACCCCGGATGGAAGAGGTTAGGAACAAACACAGCAACCACTGGCCCCCGGGGGCCTGGCCGTGGCTTTGGGCGGGGCCGAACTGGGTCAATGATGTGCCTGCTCAGGGGCCCTGGGGCTGGTGGCCAGAGGGTTTCCCCACCCGCCCCGACCCCGCCTCGCCACCCGGGCTCATGGCCTCCTTCCTCCCCCCACAATCCGCCTCCCGGCGGCTCTCCATGCTGACCCGCACCCTGTGTGTGCCCCGCCGGCCTGCTGGACCCAAGCTGGGGTCTGGTTTCCTCAAGCACTCCCTGGGGACAGCCCCAACAGCTTTTCTCTTTGTTAACTAATAGGAATACCAGTAATATCATTTATTTAGTGTTTGCTAGTCACGAAACAGCCTGCGAAGTGCTTTCCACCCATAAGCTTTTATTTAATCTTAAAAACAGTCCTAGGAGGCAGGGATGCTTCTTGCACCCACTTTAAAGACAAGGGAAATCAAGGCAGGAGACGCCGAGCCCCGGCTGCAGGCCGCCGGACAGTGGGCGGGGCCTGAGGTTCCTGCCCAGCCCTCCTGGAGAAATGCGCCTCCCTGCCCCTCACCTCCATCCTCCTGCCTGACCACCGGCCGCGCCTGCAGGCGGGCTGTCCGCCCTCCTGACCCGCCCACGGGGGTGTGGGCGTCCCCCTTCCAGGCCCGGGGGCCTCGGCTGCCTGGGTTTCTTCCCCGAGCCCGGCCCCGCGCCCTGGGCTTATCCTGCTGACGGCCACGCTCTGCGGTCCACCGGTCTCCCTCGCTCAGCCTCCCGAGTCCCACACATATAAGCCAACTGCGCTCCTGTCTCCCAACTGCTTCCTCTGTCCCCCCACGAGGCCACTACCAGGTCTCCCTCCTGTCACCCCGGCAGCAGGCTTCACTGGCTCCCTGAGTCCTCGCTGTCCCTGTTGGGTGGTTTTGTGGAGGGGACTTCGGAACCTGTTCCAGAGGAGCTGGAAGAGCCGACAGCCAGATGCCAAGGGACGACAGCACCCCGGCCGCACAGCCTCAGGGAGGCGGCCGTGTTGCCAGAATCCAGGCTTGGTGGAGAAGCTATGCAGGGCAGAGGGTGGGGATGAGGTGCCCTGGCCCCCAGGTGCCTGCTGGTGCTCCCCCGGCCAAACCTGACAGGGAGCGTGTTGGCAGGGGACCTGGGAAACGGGACCGCAGGGGTCAGAGCAGGAGGGGATGGCCAAGGGACCGGCTCCAGCTCTGGAAGCAGCCTGGCTCCATATACACCTTCCCCGCCTGCCACTCAAGCCCTGCTGCTGAACACCTGAGCCCACAGGCCTTGTCAGGTGCAAGGAACCCTGCTGAACCCCGCGGTCCCCAGGCACCACCTCGCCTCTCCTGGGAGCCTGCTCCACTCCTGCCTCCATCACGGCGTCTTCCCAGTTCTGTCCCGACCACTGGGAGCCTGGCTGCTCGAGGGTCTGGCCAGGGGTGGTCCACCCCCCACCCCACCACACAGCACCCCCCACCCCACCCTAGGTGCTATGGGATGCCATGCCGGAGGCTGGGAGGAGCTGCTCTGGGGCTGTTTAGTTCTGTGAGCCCCCAGCGATGGGCCAGGGTTGAAGGGAAACGCCGGCCCCACAGGAGACGGGGAGGACACTCAGCCTCGAGGGCGGCCAGGGCCACTCCGCCAACAGGATGAAGGCCGAATCCCCCAGACGCACAGACCACGCTCCACGCAGTGAGGCAGAAGGTTCTTGGATCCTCACTAGGAGCCTGACCCACAGGCCCCAAGACGAGTGCACGAGGGGGCCAGCTGGCACCGGGATCTGTGGGGGATGGTATCGCCCCCATTTTAGAGGGAACGACGCTGGAGGTCAGAAGGGACCTTGCTGGTTTGAGGTTATTAGCCGGGCACACGCCCTCCCCGGGGGCGCCGCTCCACCTCCAGGCTGGAGTCGGTGTGTGTACCTGGGCGCCGCGGGGACAGGGATAAGCCTTGAAACACTGCTCGCCAGGGCTGGGGACCTGGATGCATTTCACAGGGCCCCCAGCCTGCGAGCAGGGGGCGTCCGCTTTTAGGGACACAGCTGGGCTCAGCCACCATGACTGGTGTCTGGGCTCAGAGCTGGACCTTCACGAGCAGCTCAGAGGCTCCCCCGCTGACGTCAGCAGGGCGGGAGGATGCCCTGGGGACGAGACCAAGGCTTGCAGTACAGGTGACAAAGATGGGGCAGGACCGAGGCCAGGGCCCACACCGCAAGCAGGCCCTCGGACAGACGCAGGTGGATTCCAGCTCAGCAGCCCTGGAGGGACGCGAGAAGGGGCGCTTCTAGAGCCTGCGTCACACGCCCAGCCCTGTGCCTGGCGTTTTTCGCGGACTATCACAGCACCGCCTTTCTCACTGACACCTTGTGAGGCTGGAACCAGAGAGTGAACAGGAGGCTGGGCCCAGGGAGGTTAAGGCAACTGGGCCAGGGGTCCCAGTGGAGTGGAACCCTAACTCTAAGGAGCTGCTGCCTTCAGCCGCAAGGCCTGGGGCAGTGGGTGCCAGGGTCCTCACTCCCACGTGCTGGGGCCCTGGAGCGAAGCCAGTGTCCCTCTGAACCCTGACCTTCCTGCCAGCACGATGTCCCCTCTCGCCACCCAGCCGGGCAGTGGATGGAGGCCGCTGTCCCCTCTGACCTCGAACCAGTGGAGGTGGGGCTGCCTGCCGCTTCCGCCCCGCCGAGCGCGCACACTGCGCCCCGCAGCCCCCGCCCACGCGGCGGGGCGCAGAAGCCAGAGCGGCTGTCCCCAGTCCTCGGGGCCCTGGAGCCACGTACCCTCTCGGTGCCAGCTCGCAGCTGAAGGGTTTGCTCCTCACTGTCGTTTTCACTGTCTTCCAGCTGCTCCAGGATCTCGTCCAACACCACAGACCGCTTTTTCTTCGGGGGCTCTGTGGGAGCCCAGATGGCAGGAGAGGAGAAAAGAACAGCCGGGAGGGTCGGAGGCAGGGAGAGAGAGATGGCGGGGGG